>JZSA01005613.1:0-12526 GCA_000956155.1 Cotesia vestalis | reverse complement strand
AAATTTTAAACAGTTACTATTGAATGGCGCTAATTATTCCTCTGCTGGCAGTTTATTATGAAGCGGACTTAATGTTAATAAAATAACAACCACGCCAAAAATAAATATTAATAAAAAGAAAAAAACTTGAGAGGTGTCAAGGGACACCCGGATGGAACGAAGTTTACAATAGCTTACTATAGCTTACAATAGCTTACTATAGCAAAAAGTGTCGTGACAACTTTTCGTAAGAATTTTTTCCGTCTAGCCCCCTTTCGCAACGCGCCATAAGGAACTTCGTTCCAATAATTAATATAAAATTAAGTTTTGTTGCCCTTGTGAAACTTCATAAAATTTAAATATGTCATTATTTGCTTGCTATCCCTCAAAAGTTGAACCTATGGAGCGATAATAACAAAAAATACTGTATGTCATTCGGCCGTTAAGTGGCAATTTTGACAACGACTTTTTTTCGATATTCGCTTTAATGATTGTGACGCGAATGTTCGAAAACGAGTGTAAATTTCCGTCCTCGCCTACGCCTCAGACGTTAAAATTACGCTCGTTTCGAACCTTCCCGCCACAAACCTTAAGCTCATATCGAAATATCGTCGCTGTCAGAAAACTGCCACTTCACGTTCTTATGACATAAATATCTATTTTGGGGTTCCCAATTTTTAAAAATTACTAATTTTGATAGCGAAAAGTAAAAAATGTAAGAAACGAAATGAATGTTATATAGTTTTCAAAAACATTTTAAGAGTTAATTCATTAATTTTTCAATATTTCAAGTATCAATTTCTAGTGATTAATTGATAAAGAGCAGCAGGAAGAAGTTCGTTCGGATCAATATTATTAATAATGGTAATGTTCCAAGTACGTCTTGAAAGTCCATTAAAATTGTTTCACTCTTAGACATTGTTATTGTTATATTTATCATTATTATTATTATTCATCACAATAATCTGTATTTAGATGATTTTATAAAATAACAACTGTTGTTTTGTATTTTAGTATGAGGATTAAACAGTTAACTGTAAAATTTTCTAAATTATTTTTTTGTCATGTTCACTAAGTTTCATATATTTAATCGTTTTTAACAAATTTCTCATATCAAATGTTATTTTAAATGATGTGATCTAAATTAGTAAGTATGCTTATACCAAAGTATTTCAAAAGCATGTGCCAACACACTATTGAGAGCTCAAGATAAAACATTCTGCTTCGGGGGGATATTTATGATGCAAAATGTAATTTATATAAGTATGCACACTGCTCTTTATTTCATGCATATACTTAACTGAACGCTAAGCTTTTCATTATAATGATTGACACTTAACTAATGCAAATGAAAACTAAGAGTGAGATCGTTTCTCACGTACTACTTGTTTAGAAGAGTCTCATAGGAATTTAACAAATACAAGTCTATGTTTACAAAATGGCTAGTACAAGATTTAGTCGCAACTTCTGACAAATCCAGACAACCTATTGTCGTGCCAAAATTGTGTTTGTTGTTAATAATTTGCTCCCTGTAAAGGATTTGAGCACTCTAAATTAAATGTTTGCATAATTTAGGTTGAAAAGTCAGTTATCCTCTGCACGGAAAAAAAAAAAAATATCGCTCTCAGAGCCATACCGTAATGCTACTGTAGCTATCTCCACCAGTGTGGCCAGATCGTGCGATTTTTTTACCCCCACTTTGTACCGTTTTCAATATAGTCAGATGAGAGTGTCCTACAAAGTGGGGGTAAGAAAAGAGCGCGATCTGGCCACACTGATCCCCACTTAGCTAACTGTTTGATTCTTACTAGAGCCATCTAGTAGATCGCTCTGACAGGAATACATTAGTTAGCTACAATAGCTAAACCGTATCGCTGGGAGAGCGAAATGGTATTGCTGTGAGTAATAAACGCCTCGCTGTAGTCTCAGATTTCACGCGCAGTCATGTGTGTTGACATATTTCATAACCTCCAAAATATTTGTTTTATTTATCGTGAATTCACTGATAACTACCAGATAAAATATTATTTATTGATTCGTTCAAATTTATTTATTATATGGAGTAATAAATTAATTTTATAGTAATGGATAATCAATCAATTAGTAGATAGCTTACGTTTTTTTTTTTTCATTTTTAAACAAATTTAAATTTAGTTTAAATAAAAAAATTCACAAAAATTATACTGAAACAGTTTTTTTTTTATAATTTTTAGATGTTTTTTTTTAATTGTTATTTTTTTATATTATTTGTAACTTTTTTAATATTGTCAAACTTCTGGTTATAATTATATTTAATGACATTCAAGTTAACAGTCCCTTGATAATTTTTTTTATTTCATTTAACAAATAAATTTTATCTGAAAAATTATATAAAAAAAAATTGCATTTATGATTTTTTTTACAATTTCTACATGTCAATTTTTTTTTTATTTTTTTTTTACTACAATTTATTTGTTAGAAAAATTTTGAAAATTATTAAATATCTGTTAAATTAATTTTCATTTATATGTATTAGTGATAAATAATATGGAACCATGTTTTTATTTAAATTGTAATTTATAATAATTTATTTTGATAATTATCGAATTTTTTATTGACTTTTTTTTATGTCATTTAATTCCATTTTTTTATTCGATCAAAATTAAATAAATAATTTCAAATTCATTAATTAATAAATATAATTTATGAAATTATTATTTACAAATATTATTATGTATTAAAATCATTATTTATAAATATTGTTATTCAGTTAATAGATATTGGTACGAGTGTATGTGGTTATATTAGATGGCACCGTTGAAAAATGTAGTTATTAAATGCGATTCTAGCTAACTAAAGTATTCCTACCAGAGCCATATCGTATTGCTACTGTAGGAAGACGTTTTGCTGTGGTAGCGCTCTACGAGTAGCTCTCTAGTAGATGGCTCCAGTAGCAATATTTTTTTTTCCGTCTGAATTTATAAATTTGATTATATAACTACATAGTCACTAAATATATTGAAAGTACCCTTCAATCAAAACAAACTATCTACATGAAATTCATAACCACAGAGATTTTTTAAGATATCAATCATAGAACCGTTGATAATACAACCAAAAGTGGAGAAAGTAAGCTAGATTATTTATCCCAAGCTATTTCACGGCACTTTAGTATATTTAAGTATACACTTTCCTATAAACAGTGAGAGGAAACCACAAGTACTTATTTAATTCATTAATTAAGAAAGAGTAGAGTTGGAAAATGAGAAAAAAGTCAAGTTTTAATTCTCAAAACTTTTTACTTTTCACGTACTGATGGTTTCGTATATTGTAAAATAAATTAAAGACAAGAATATTTTCTGAATTAGCATCATAGTAGTAACAGAACAATGCAAAATTAAAGCGTTTAAGCTTTCAAATGCAAACAACTGAGTTATTCACACATTTTACTTCAAAATCAATGTTGTTATTTACATTCAAGGTCAAACAATATTCTTGCAACAATAAGTATCAATTTACTTTATGTCAAATTATAATTTATTTCGTTAAATAACAATAGCACAAAGGCACTTAAAATCCTCTAAGTAAATATTTAAAAATGTTTGAGAACAAAGAAAGTAACTTGTAACAATGAAAGATATTTTTTCTGTAATGAATGTTTTGGTTTGATTGCTGCAAAACTCGCTATTTAAAAGTTATATTTACAATTATATTTATGCAAGCAATCAAATTTTTTTTTTGACAATAAGTAATTATGAGTTCGCCTTAAAAATGAATTTTGTGTAGAGAGTGGCCTGTATACATATTTTCAATGCAAGAACCTTTTCCAGTCTAGTTTTTACGGTGAAAGGAAGATCATACATCAAATATGTCATAATTCGTTCATTTAAAAGCATCTGGACTGTAGTTTAATATGATACGAATTAACTAACATTAATTTGAAAATAAATTTCTTATTTCGAAAATGATTGATACTAATTATAAATGAGTGAAGTTAGTAGTTTTTTAATTTTCGAAAAATAACAAAACAACTATTCTGATTGGCAGATTTTGTTGAAATTTAATCATTGCATTTGTCTTCACAGCATAACCATGCAATAATTTTTTGTTTTCGATTCAGGACAATATATTTAATCTATATAATATTTATAACGTGACTTATAATGACGATAGCGTCTGCAATTCTTATCAGACTTTAATGAAACTCAACATAGTACTTATTCTTTAGACAATTTTTGAGGTCAAGTTTTAAGTTGAGTCAAATCAATAAATCGTTTTAGAAATGACAGTAATGCAAAATAAAATAAAGTCACTTTTTTACTGTCTCTTCTGGAAATAACATTTAAATATAACTCATAAAGTTTCCATAAGCTGCATCTGAAAGCTTATTAAATAATCTATAATTAGCAAATCTTCATACTTTTATAGAAATTTACGATTGCGTCCCTTTAGGGATTCTGCAAATTTATTTTAACACCATGAAATCTACTTCCATTTCATCTGCTGAATGAACATTTGGATCATTTTATTGTTAGTGATAATTTATCACCTTGATGTGGATACTATGAATAAGATATTTATGTCATAAGGCCGTGAAGTGGCAGTTTTCTGACAGCGACGATATTTCGATATGAGCTTGAAGTTTGCGGCGAGAAGATTCGAAACGAGCGTAATTTTAACGTCCGAGGCGTAGGCGAGGACGGAAATTTACGCTCGTTTTCGAACATTCGCGTCACAATCATTAAAGCGAATATCGAAAAAAAGTCGTTGTCAAAATTGCCACTTAACGGCCGAATGACATACAATATGTTTTGTTATTATCGCTTCATAAGTATAATTTTTGAGGGATAGGAAGCAAACAATGACATATTTAAATTTTATGAAGTTTCACCAGGGCAAAAAAACTTAATTTTATATTAATTATCTTTTTATTAATATTTATTTATGGCGTGGTTGATATTTTATTAACATTAAGTCCGCTTCATAATAAACTGCCAGCAGAGAAATAATTAGCACCACTCAATAGTAATTGTTTAAAATTTACTCACAATCATTGGTCGGTACACTAGAATGTGGCTTTTTTTTTTCAATCTCTCAATTTCCTCTGGGTGTATTCGAAAAGTTCGTAAAAAAAAGGAGGGGGTAAAACTTCACGGCCTAGGTCGTGAAAAAAAGACGGTATGGTAGAGTCTCTAGAAAAGAGTCCCTTTACGGCCGCCACTCAGCGCTCAAAAGTTGAACTTTTGAAGCGAGTATAACAAAAAATTAATATTTATCCATTAATTTCCTTTGATTTTGCTAATAATTTATTAGCTAACTGTAAATTTAACTGGATCACTTGAGAGTTGTTTATCCCTAATAATGTGCAATTTAAAAGTAAAACAACCGCTAACTAAAGGAAAACTATGACACCTGTATAAAAATAAACAAAAGAGGTATTATTTTTACGGTACATCGATTACCGGTAATTGATATTCAATTGGAATGCTTTAGTGATTTGAAAATTTTCTTTTTCATATATAAAACTTGGCCAGTTACTGATGTTAATAACATCATATGATTTAACCTCAATGAGTTACTACTTTCCAGAGAAATCTTTTAACGCTCATATTTAATATGAATGTAAACAAGCTATTGAACTTACAACAAAAATATTTTCGGCATCAACTTAACATGATAAAACGCTGGGATAAAATCTATAAAATAACGCTGTGTGCGCTCTATTACAATTAAAAAAAAAATTGTTGTTGAAATCAAATGACATCTGTTGATTCCGCGAAATTAAAATTCTTTAGGATAAGTAAAGCCACTTTGTTGTCAAAAAAAATGAAATAAATAGAAGTTATGGTACATATAAAACCGTTATATAAGTACAAAAAGTCAATAAAAATCAAATTTGGTCAATTTATTCGGGAGATATCACACAAAAAAATTAATAAAGAAAAAAATGATCTTAGTGGTCACTCAGAGGCTTCAGATTTATTTAAAAGAATATGAAATTTTCCACTTTAACTTTTTCTATAATTTCATAAAAATCTTGTTCATCTTTAACGAAAACAAGAGAAATAAAAGTAACTACTTCCAATTTATTTAATTTTCTCTTTTTTTTTTAAGTCATGATTTGTAGTGGCCCAGATTTATTCAGATTAGTAGAGTAATATTTTCCGTGTAGTATCTTAGAACAACCGCAGGAATTTATAGTATATAGAGAACTTACGGTCCAGAGTAAAATTGCTTATTTTATCTTGAATCATATTTTTTCGATTTTACCCTTAACTTGTAGGTCATAAAAATACCTTATAGTATGATGCAGACACACGATATGCTGTATCAAGATTATTGAACCTGTTTAAATAGGTGAAAGTTTTGAATGTATATACATTTTTTTGCTGTAATAGCAGACAAAAGAAATTAACGGTACTTGGACAGGATATTAACTAAGTTTCAGTAAGTTTGTTGAGAAAATGATTAAGCATTTACTTGTCATGTTTGGTAATTAAAGCTAATCATTAAATGATTTAAAAATTGAAATTTCATGCATTTTTTGAACAAAGAACTCTTGACTACCATAGAAAGTTTCTGTTTTGAATATTAATAACAATGACAAATAGTAAATTCAATCAATGAGTTATATCGCAATTAATAATAAGCATACAAACTAAATTACAACAATCATTTTATTTAGTATCGATAATCACGTTAGTGATACTTGAACATGATAACTAAATTAAATCGGAAAAAATCAATTGATCCGTTCAGAAGTTATCGTCAAAAATTTCAAAAAAGTTTTTGTTTTTTTTTTAAACGTCCCGTTAAGAAAATCGGGAAGTTATTGTTTTTACCCCTTTTTGCAAAAATCGAGTTTTCATCAGATCTCGGCGTTTTAAGGTCACAGGAAGCTTCCCTGACTATTCCCGCGATGTTGTCACTATGACTGTACGTGTGCGTATGTGTCTGCGTGTGTGCATACGTGTGCGGACCAGTAAATTTTTAGAAATCTCAAAAAAACCACGGAAAAAAATGTTGTCAAATGTGATTTTTGTGGAATAACTTTTAAACAGCTGTACCGATCGATTCCAAAAACTAATCAGCCTTCAACATAGAAAAAACCACGTCGATCGCCACGAAGCTGGTCAAAATCGGTATACAATCTAAAAAAAATAGTGTTTTTTAAAGTATCTACTGTCATAAAAAAGTGTTATTGTTGATTTTGTCAACTCATTTAATACTCAAAGTTCAAAAAAGTTCGGATAGAAGCAATTTAAGCCGAGATAATTGCTTGACCTTGAGAGAGTGAGAGTAAAGCACTACTCACGCTTCGCGTTGAAACGTGCAAAAATAGTATTTTATTAAACTTTTATCAGACTTTGAGTTCGGATAGCTCAAAATGTCACGAAAATTGCATTTTTGAGCTCGAAGTGCAATTTTGAGCGCTTAAGTATGGAATAAGCAGGAAGTTGCAGGGATGGGCTTTAGGGTCAACCGTTTTTTAAATGATTTTTCCGTACAAAAATTTTCTTTCAAGTCGTTAACTTTTTTCATTAGTGTAGAACAATTCCTTGTATTTAAAATTAACTCTTCCATCTGAAAAAACAATGTTTTTTGTAACCGATTCAAAAAAAGCGTTTCCAGAAAAAATGATTAATTTGATTTCAAAAAATATTCTTGAAGACCAGAGTAGCCTTTGCAATTTAGTTGCTTCTAATAATCGTTACAGACGTAACTTTTCTTTTCAATTTAGTAAATTTATTTTATCTCGTAACCACACCCTTCTTCCATCAATTGTGAATATCGCTTCATCTCCGTTCTTCACAATAATAAACTTAAAAAATACAAAAAATTATTAACTTCCCACCTAATAATCACAACAATCGCTGTATGGTTCTATTATATAGTGATTTCAATGTATGCGTAGGTTTGAAATATTGCAGTACCAATTGCATTTACTTCTTTGTTGATCCTGTAGCGTTGTCCTATGCTTCCTCATACATCCATAGGTATACATTAACATTAACAATACATACGATCGTGGATGGCTAAAAATTTTTTTACTTTCCGGCAAAATCATAAAAATTTTTCTAAAATTTGATCGGTTCATAAGTCGTAATGTTTTTTAATACAAAGACAGCTTTATTGATTAGATTTTTAAGTTTTCTTGTACCATTCATAACATTTTGTAGAGATTTTTTCTTCTAAAAGTAACAAGTAAAAATCTAAAAAACTTTGCACTCAGGTAATCGAGTCTTTTACAAGTGCTTGTAAGAAAATTCTGATGACTAAATCTTCTTAACAAAATTTTAAAAGATTTGTTAAAGATGATTATTAAAAGACAGTCTCATATTAAATTTATAGAAATGCATTGAAAATAATTTACGCGTATTAAAATATTCATTTGATTTTAAATTTTTCTTCGATTGGATATCGTAATAAAAGTGCCTAGGAAAATTTGAAGAATTGTTCGAGCTTATTTCAAAAAGATTGTTTAAACTTTATCCTAAAATCATGTTTATGATATCAATACAGAACACCTGCGCAAAAATAGATACATAGTACTTAGCAGAATTGTTAAAGATTAATTTTCTTATGTTTTTTATGTTCTTTAAGTTTCTTATGTTCCAATTAAGCTTCAGCATAATTCGGCATTGTGCGCCACTGAGTCGCATTATGCTCTGTAATTAGAAAACTACCAAGGTTCCCCAAACCTAAAAAACCTCAACCTCGAACGTTATAAACACTTTCGTGTTTGAAATTTTTACGAACTTTTCGAGTACACCCAGACGAAATTAAGAGAGATTGTAAAAAAAAAATCACATTTTAGTGTACCGATCAATGATTTTAAGTAAATTTTAAACAGTTACTATTGAGTAGCGCTAATTATTTCTCTACTGGCAGTTTATTATGAAGCGAACTTAATGTTAATAAAATAACAACCACGCCGTAAATAAATATTAATAAAAAGATAATTAATATAAAATTAAGTTTTTTTGCCCTTGTGAAATTTCATAAAATTTAAATATGTCATTGTTTGCCTCTTATCCCTCAAAAAGTAAACTTATGGAGCGATAATACCAAAAAATATTGTATGTCATTCGGCCGTTTAGTGGCGATTTTGACAACGACTTTTTTACACGCTTTTTATTAGCTTCACTTGTATGTTTGTCTATTACAGCTACCTGTATATATATAAGACGCAAAGATTACAAGTCTCCGCGATATCACCTTCTCAAACAGATTATTCTAATTCAATTTGCCAATAATTATGCTGGCCAGATCACAATCAATAAATCGACTGTCAATACATACTAACAAAAATTTGCTCTGTTTTTTTGAGGAGTCGGACTCAATCTAATATTTTCTTATAGTATGTTCATATATATCTACAGTAAATGCATACTTTCGACTTATTCACTGAATATTTGGCACCGGGAACCCCCGAGATCTCGAAACTGTACATTAGCGTACCTGGAGCTTTACAACCGGAAATTAGTATCTTAGCTTCACTTATTAACTAACTACTAATTACATTAATCCCCTTATTGTTTATTGTAAATAACCATAATTATCAGTATATCCTCCTGTATTCCCCGTGAATAGATAAATATAAATACACTCATGATTGTTTTTAAATTATTACCTATTTCTTAAGCTAAACAAATTTGAGCTGCTCTGTTATAATTCAAAATCTAGTTTAGCAGAGATGGGTATATATTAAAACGCGCTTAAGACATTTTTCGCGATTCTATTGTATTCTTGTGTTAAACAAGTCTTCTAGATTTATGTCATATAGGTGATTTTTGGAATATTGTTTAATAATTATTTAAAATATGTTTATAATATTCTTTGGTTATAAAAGCAAATCTCAATCACTACTATTACGGCAGATCTTATAGAAACTAATTAAAAATTTAAATTTCGTAATTTTTTTTGCAAGATGTATGTTTGAAGAAAGAAGTTAACTAACATTTAAATGTTAACAATTTTTACGTATAATCCGAAAGTTTGCAATCTTAAAGACATGCGAACAAAAATTACGATCAATAATCTCAAAAACAAACTTTTTATTTGCTGTAAATATTTATTTGTATAAAAAAATTTTTTTATTTATTTAACAATTACTTACAGGTTCTACAAAAGGATATCGAAACACATGGCAGAATAGTCAATTCTATCGTCAAGTTAGGAGAACGAGTTTTCAAACAACAATGTAATTTCAAAAACGATTCTGACAACAATGAGGAAAAATCAGAGAATCAACAAAATCGTCCATCTCAAGCAATCCGCGTTGCTCGATCTTTAGAAAGACGTTGGCATTTACTTTTTTTACGTGCATTAGAATGGCAATGTCACATCGAAACACTTGCTACTCGTCTTTGCAATAGAGTAAGTTTGAACTGATTTGATAATTTTTTAAGTAAAAAATTTAGTAAATAGTTATTTATAAACTTGGATTTCTTAGATAAATTTTTACAATTTTTTTTCAATCTATCACGAAAGATTCTTTATGATAAAGACTCAATTAACTAAAGCAGCAGCATAAGTTATTTTATCAAGGTTTGATGAAGTTATCATACTGTGTTCGACATGGTAAAAAAACGTCGGTATCTGCTTTCAATTTATAATCAATAGCTGCCATATTTATTTTGGTAACTGCCTTGAAATACAATCTTACAATCACTTAGAAATCAGTACTGATTAGCACGTTGAGTTATAAAATTCTTACATTTTGAAGATTAAATCATCATGATCATAGTGATAAATTTATGAAGATTTGCATGATGGTTCATAATCAGCAATGTAATTAGTATTTATCTTACACACACACCCACCCACCCATACACACACCCTCGCGAGAGTAGTCAGAGAAGCTTCCTAGGACTTCAGAACGTCGAGATCTGATGAGAATTTGAGTTTTGCAAAAGGGGATAAATCAATAACTTCCCGATTTTTCAATTTTCTTAGCGCGAAGTTCAAAATTAGGAAAACAGTTGACCGTTAAGGCCATCCTTGCAACTTTCCGCTAATTCTATACTTAAACGCTCAGAATTGCAACAGGCGGCGCTTGTGCAACGTGTTAAAGACATTTCGGATTATACTTAAAAAATGTCTAAGATTGACGTAAATTCAAAAAATGAGGTAGACACCCAGACTGATTGATTTTCTAGAGTTAATATGTCTACGTTAAAACTACTTGAAACTTTGGTATTTAATGAATTGTAAATCCCGTACGTTTGGTTCACTACAAGTATCGTAAGATCCAGCTATCTTGCGTATACCGAACTTGATTTAATCTAAGTACTAGGATCAGTACCAAACATATTAATTTTAGAGGTACATTAATTTATAGAATTATTATCATTAGCTCAAGAATTACTTGGCTAAGTTGCTCTAAGATATTTGCGGTCACTTTTGGCATGGTTAACTTCATTTGCTGATCAATATCGAGTCAAAAAGTAGTTATGAGAATAATAACGTATGGCAGTTGATATGGATCAATAAAATGCGCACAACAACTTTTTCTACCTGGGTTATCATACATGGAGAAATGGATGGTGGATATCACTATATCAGTATGAGCGAAAACGTCATACAGTATCCCGACTAGAAATTGTAGTGAGGAATGCCGAAGAATTAGTGAGGAGCAAGTTTGGCTTGCCTATCTTAGGCAAGCCTGATGTGTACCTTCTTAAATCCACATTAGGCAAAACGAAGATCGGCGTGCATGTAAATTTGCATGTAATTTGGGACATCTATGGCAAGCCGAACTTTGGCAAACCTTCGGAATGCCTGACTAGCTGGAAGTATCGATAACCAAAGATTTGCCGAAGTTTGGCTTGCCATAAATGTCCCTAGTTACCTTTAAGTTTTGTAAACCGAACTTTCGTAAGCCTTTGGATTTTATAAGTTCTTGCAAGTTAGGTATTCCAAAAATTTGCCGGACTTCGGCGTTTCTTACTGAGAGTCAATTTGGGATAAGTTTGGCTTTCCTAACTTAGGCCTACCTTGGTTGCACCTCATAAAAACCAAGGGAGGCAGAACGAAAATTGGCATGCCGAAGATATTTCAAATTTGGTGGTGATCCTGAAACTGTGTGGCATTGCCGAAGTCCGGCATACTATGGAAATGCCGGATTTGTAATAACAGTAACCAAATCCTTGATGAAGTTCAGCTTGCTAAAATTGGACGTAACTAGGAAAATCTACGGCATCGCTTAAGTCTGGCATACCATGAGATTTTTGGACTGATTTGAAGTAACGATGGCTAAATGCTTGCCAAAGTTCAGCTAGCCATATTTGAACGTAACTAAGAAAGTCTCATGGATACCTTAAGCCTAATATATCATGGGAATGCCGAACTGGTTTCACGTAAAGATAACGATAAGATTATGTCCAAAAAATAAAAAAAAAAGATGAATTTAATTTATTGTTTACTATTTTCACCTCATGCATTTAATTTTTTAATGATCAAAATTACAATACTATGTATCTGCATAACTTTACCTCAACTAAAAATTGCAAAAAACGAAAAAAAATTTTTTTTTGGAAATTCAATAATTCATATTTTTGAAAAA
>JZSA01005609.1:0-11384 GCA_000956155.1 Cotesia vestalis | reverse complement strand
AAGAAAACTTAAAACTTTTAATGTATAATTTTTATAGGTTTAAAACGGATTTTATGAGTAGAAATTTTACTCACTGAGAACAGTGCAAGGGCGTTAAATATTAAAAAAAAATTAGGAAACCGGTTGACCCTAAAGGCCATCCCGCTAATTTCATACCCAATCGCTTAAAATTGCATTTATGATGTTTTTGTGAGCTCTCCGAGCTCAAAAGTCTGATAGACGTTTAATAAAACACCATTTTTTTAATTTTCAAACTGCAATAACTTTTGAATGAATGAAGCGATTGTTACGCGGTTGGCGGCATTCGACGCACTTTTTAAAGCTTTTTTTTGGCTCGATCGATTTAGACTTGAAGATTCTTTGGAAAAGCTTTAACAAGTGCGATCATGAGTTACTAGATTTAGAAAAATTACAAGACTCTTAATATTTTATTAACGGAAATTTTGTTAAGCATTCAGTAGATGTTAAATAACTAAAAAAAGAGCTTTAATTAATTATGACAATGTTCTCCTTTAGTGGGATTATCGATTATTGTTCAATTAATGCGACATCAGAAATAATGATTGATTTGTCATCATTATGACTTTGAGAGATTATGAATGAAGAAATTATGTTGGGAATACTTGAAATTTAAAGCAGAATAGCTTCGACTCAGGTGATAAGTATTATCATAAGTTTATATCTGATAGGGGCTTAGATGAATCAAGCCCCTAGTAGAAATGAAATCGAGTTTTTAGCCAGTAACTAGCCAGTTTGACTAGACTTAAACCAGTAACTGGCCAAGGTAATGTCGAGTTTCTGTCAAGTAACTGGCCAGTTTTACTAGAGATTTAACAAAACATGGTGGCTTGGGTGAAACTGTCAATTTAGAATTTTGGGGTTATTAGGGGTTATTAAAATTGTCAGATAAAATAAAAATGATATTTAAAAAACGAAATGATTTAAAAGTTTTATTTATATTTATATTATATAATAGATAACATCATTAGACTAATAGACTGATAATAATAAATCTAACAATAAAATAATAAAATAATTATTTTCAATTGGAGATCATTAAAAAAATATTCATTTAGTTTTTCGATTTAAATAAATTTATTACATCAATATTAAAATGTAAAAATATTAAGTTTTGTTTATGAACACTTGGATTGATAATTGCTGTAAAATGATCTTCTATTAACACCGAAGTAAACAGATTCACTCATTATAAGTTCATCAACATTTGGCATTTTTTCAATTTTAAGAGATACACTACATTTATTTAAAAATGTTTTTGCAGTTATTGGTAACTCTGGAAAAATTCCAGCTTGTAAAATTTTTAATAACAACTCGTCTAAATAACAATCTGCAATATTTGTTTTCATTGCCCACATTCGCAATTCATTTATTGTGTCAACTTTTTTTACTGCATCTATTTTTTAATATATATTGAAAACTATTTACACGTTAATATACACGAATTTTTATTTATTTAGACTGCTTTTTAACATTTCACAATAATAATGCGTACACACACTCGTAAAGGTACAATGTCAGTGTGATCAATGTTTATAATTTAGTTGTAGATTGCGCGATTTCAAATTTTTATGTAGTTGTTAAAATATACTATATATTAAATACGCTATATATTAAATAATAATAATGATATTTGCAAGATTAATTAACAGTTAAATATCAATAATTTGTAATGATTGGAAGTTAAAGTTAACATCAATTCCTGCCCTATCGACTATAGATAAAATTTAAATAAATTAACAAAAATCTTATTTTTCAAATCGAACAATGAAATAATCTTATCAAATTAGTGTATTGTCATCGGTCCTAAATAAATCTACAAAGTTCAAAGAAAATCTGACCATTTAAAATGGGTCAAAATCGCGCCCAGAGGGGTCAGTTACAAGCAAACATACATACAAATTTTAATCAATTTAAAATTTATAAAATAATGTAGGATAATTTGCCGTGACTCGGAATACCCACAAATGTTCTAGCGTACGCGTATTCTAAAATAGTTGAGAATGTATTGAACTACCAATAATAAAATCATAAATCATAACTAAAAAGGATTTCAATCTACCATTTTTTTATTATTAATGAAATTCATAAAATTACAAAGACAAAAAAAATTAATTGGGTATTTGAAATGGGAGAAGATTTCTCGGAGTTACTATAAAATTTCAGGGCCGAAAATCAAATGCAATAGTAAAATTTCATCAAATATTGACAAATTTTTAGGTCATTTTCAGTCTAGGAAAACAAATGATATGACAATTGAAACTTATTTAACAAGCTTTCAGATGCGATTTATAGAAATTGCTTAAGTTATAGTATTGAAAGTTGTTTTGAGAAGAACCTATAAAAGTTGGATTTTTTCCTACTTATGAAAATTGAAAACTTTTGTTAATTCTAATCTAACCGATTACTCGATAATCGTCTAATGAATGAGTACACTGAGCTTCATTAGGATCTGTCAAGAATTGCGGTATGTCGTATATTAACTATATTAATGTTCTAAATCAGCTTGACGAACTGAGTCGAAAAGTAGCAAAATTTTTAAAAAGTTTCATCATAAAAAAAAGGAATAGTTGGATTGTTATGAAATCTACTAAAAACTTAATAGGACGGGTTAATATTAATCAATATTAAAGAAAAAAAAATGTATTTTATGTGTTACTTTTATAAAATAACAATCACTAGAAAAATTTTTTTATTTTGTTACAGATTGAATTCGAAAACGTATGCAAAGACAATATCAACTATCTACAATCATTTATAGATGCTAACTGTTCCATGAGTGAAAAGAGCTTAAAACAAGTTTCTGGTAAGTACGATCTTCAAGATGATAATCAACAGCTGACACTAAACTTATTATCGTGCGTTAGTACCGTACTAGTAAATACTTTTCGTGATCTTTTGCTATTTTTTATATCTAAGTTTGGTAGAGTTGTGTATTTTTTTAGAAGCTTAAAAAGTTTTTATGAGGTGTAATGACAGTTTATCAATGCTTTTGTTTTATCAAGTATTTAAAATACTTTGCTTTTAGACTAAATGTAGCTTATTAATATTTTATAGGAATTGTACATATAATAGATATTATTTCAATTAATAAACAGTTATTGCTTTTAATTTTTTTTTTTTTCATTTTATTTGAGATCAAATTTTCTGCATGAATTGTTGATTTGTTCGTATTGTGCATGTTCGTACCCTCTTTTTTACGGGTTTCAGTACTACTTTAGAAACGCTATATAAACTTGAAGTACATCTATAAAAAGACTATAAATGGTTACTGTGTTATATAAGAATTAACAAAGTGAAGGGGAAAGTAGGGCTTGACGGGCCTTCTAAGCCAGTAATTACTTTTTGTAACTTTCAACCACCGAATTAACTTAACTTTGTTTTACTTTCTAAGCAAATGCTCTACGTTTTTTAAATAACTAAGAATTATGAAAATCTATGTTTTTGTGTTTACTAACATTACAAATTTTTAATATATTTAAAAACATTTTGATACACAATAGTCCGTTTCTAAGAGATAAAAAACAATTGTTGTCATTACTGAAATTTGTTTTCCCATTTTCATAACTGTTTCCTTAAATTTTATTAAAAAAAATTAGGAAAAAGGTTGACCTTGAAGGCCATCCCTGCAACTTCCCGCCAATTCCATACTTAAAAGCTTGAAAACATTTATGACGTTTTTGAGTTGTTCGAGCTCAAAAATACATTTTATGTTTTATTTAAAGCTCTCAGAGCTCAAAGAGATAGCTTTTGTATGCTTTTGAGCTCTTCGAGCTCAAAAGTCTGATAGAAATTTGATAAAACACTATTTTTTCAATTTTCAAACCGTAATAACTTTTGAATGAATGAACTGATTTCTACGCGGTTGGCGGGATTCGACGCAGTTTTTAAGCCTCATTAAGAATCTTTGAGTTTAATTTGATCGGACTAGAAATTTCGGAATAACACTTTTTTCGGTTTTCTTTCGTCAACGATAACTCATTAACGAATCAATCGATTTTGACCAGACCGTCGGCGATCGACGTGGTTTTTTTTTATGTTAAGAGACAATTAGTTTTTGAGATCGATCAGTAGAGCCGTTCAAAAGTTATTCCGAAAAAACCAGATTGAAAAAAATTTTTTTTTTGCAGTTTTTTTTGAGATTCCTCAAAATTTACCGGTCCGAAACGGTCCAAATTGTAGTCAAAATCTAAGTTCAGTCAAGCCCTTTCGAATGACACCAACCGCAATGAAATCGGTCAGGCTGACACACACACAGTGACACCTTGCGGGGGCAGTTAGGGAAGCTTTCTGTGACCTTCAAACGTCGAGATCTGATGAAAATTCGATTTTTGCAAAACGGGGTCAAACCAATAACCACGATTTTTGAAAATGTTCAATTTCCTTAGCGGGAAGTTAAAAAAAGTAGCCGTTTTATGATTTCGAGCTTTTCGAGCTCAAAAATCTTATCAAAGTTCGATGAAACACGATTTTTTTAATTTTCGAATTGCTATAACTTTTGAATAAATTAACCGATCGATGTTGTTTTTTGAGCTCTATGAAGAATTTAAATTGAATTACTTATCTCCTCGCAATGTCATCGATGATATTCGTATCACACACACACACACACAGACACACACACGAGTGTCATCATATAAATAATCAGAATAACTTTCTAGGACCTTAAAACGTGGAAATCTGAAAAGAACTTAAGTGTCGAAAATTAGGATGATACTAATAACTTCCTAATTCTTGAAAATCATTGATTTTTATAGCTAAAAGTTGAAAATCAATTTGTAATTAATCAATTTCTAAAGAATAAAATATGAACAATTGTACTTCCATTTAATAGTTATCTACGTTGATCCTTCACTTTCTTAGTGTAGGAATAATGATTTTAATCGAAGTAGGTTTGCTGTAGAAACTATTGAACTCAATAATTAATTACTTAATTTTTTTATCGTGATAATGAAGGAAAAGATAGTACTTTTATGATGTGAACTTTCTCAACTGAAAAGTAAAACAGCAAGTGCTTCTTCAACTTTTAGCTTCAGATAGATGATATTTCTTTTTTCGCTTTCTCTAACAACATTCACTTTACAACACTGTCTTTCATAGAATCAGTCAAACGTCAATAGCTACTGCGAATAGTTTGTTTACAGGATAATTATGATGTGATTATTACGAACAGTTTTACTCAAAAATAAATGTGTTGAGCCCGTATTTAAAATTATTGCCTAGTTTATAATTCCTTAAATATGTAATGTGAACTAGTGTAAGTATCAATGCAGCTTTCAATTAATATTTTTGATTTCCCGCTATGAAAATCATATCAAACGATTTTACCATACTGAGATTTCCAAATAATTCGAAACGATTCGGCTCGATCGATTTTGAGATAGCTCAAGAATAAAATTTTCAAAAAAAATTATTTTTTTTTTATCGCTGTATCAATCATTCCCATAATTAAGTCAGCTGTTAATCTCAGAAAAAGATTTCGTTTGTTGAAAACTGCTAAACATTTTTTTTTTTTTTGTAAAACTTTCCATTTTCTTGTCGGATCATTTTTCAGGCTGAGTAATCTTATTGTGCTTAAAAAACCACGTTGAATGTCGCAAACGAAGTAACAACTGGTCAATTCATTTAAGAGCTATATATTTGTCAAAAAAGTGTTTTTTTTTTGCAAAACTTCAGAATTTCTTGTCAAATCATTTTACAAACAATATATACCAATACAATCTTCTTATGCTAAAAAAATTGTGTTGAATGTCGTAAGTCGTAAAAATAGGTGATTTGTTTGAGAAATATTATACTCCAAAATTTTCAAAAATGTATGTTATCAACAGCTACTAGATTTTCGAGCTCAAAAACTTCTAAAAGTTGATGGCCTGCAAGGTCATTCGTTTTTAAGATTTTCTTTTAGTGGGTTAAAAGTATACTAGTCTTTCTTTAGTTGTGAATAGTGTATTGATAATAAAACATAAGATGTTTTGTTTAGCTACTTAATCCATACTGTTAGTCTTTCCTAGCAAATATTTGAGCAATCAGTAACCTTAATTATTCATTATCTAGACTCAATAAAGTCATAATAACAAAGACAAATCTGATTATACTTAAGGGTGGTCTCTGTGGGAAAAAAGTTTGAATCCCATTACTTGAACAAATAAAAGTGTACACACAGACGTCTTCTTATTTGCCAATGATTACGAATTTGAACTATTGATACGGATTTCATATTTATTAATCATGAATATTATAGAGAAGTCATTAAAATTTCAATTTGTTTATTTAAAAGTTAAAAAAAAAATGTGATAATAAATAAATAAAATTTGCAAAAGAATTTTATGTGAAAATATAGATATTTTACTATAATCGCTGGAAATTTCGTTAAGTTATCTTCAATAGCTTTTTCACAATTAATTGTTTAATTAAAAGTACCGAAAATTTTTATTGTTAAAAAAATTGTTGTCAAATTCAAAATTTTCAAAAACTGTTCTGAGGTATGATTTTTAGGTATAACTACTTTCGATAATTGTATTTTAACAAGTTTTCTATCATCAAGTGGTAAAAGGGGGGTAAACTTGACGTGTTTTGACTCAGTAGATTAAAATAAATAACAAAAAAAAAAAAAACACAATCTAACTGTCAATATTAAAGAAGTGAGGTTGACATTACAAAGTTCAAATTTTTAACGAAAGTAAAAATAATTAATTAATATTGAGCTGTTTAATAGTGATGAAAATTAATTTAGCAGAAATGTGATAACTTTAATAATTTTTTTAACAAATAAATTATGAAAAAAAACAAACTTTTTTTTAATATTGACATGTAGAAATTTTATAAAATAAAAAATGCAGTTTTTTATGAATAATTTTTTGAAGCAAATTTGTTTGGAAAAGAAAATTACAAAATTGTAGTGACAGCTAAATTTAATGTCATTTAATTTTATGTGTTAATTGTTTCAATGTATAAATTTATTTTATGTTGCTGTTGTTTTTCTTGTTCTTATCAAATATAAAACGTTCTCATTGATAACTAATATTTTTTAATTTTTCAGTTATTATTTTTGGTCTGGGAGGGGGGCTTCGCCCCCCAAACCCCCACCGGGGCTTTGCCCCTAGACCCCACCGCGGCTTTGCTTCTGAGCCCCAATTTTATGTTCACGTTTGTTCCGCATTCGGAATAAAAAATAGTATGTGCAATTCATGCGACAAGTTGTCAATTGCCCCCTCAAGCGAATGATCGCACTCGCTTCGCTTGTGCATTCAACATCGCTTTCATGGGCAATCGACAACTTGTCGCACTAGTTGCACAATATACTATTATAATTTAATTAGTGGTTTTGGTCATAACTATTAGATTTTCCCATATTACTAACACAAAAAAATAGCATTAATGATTAAAACTATTGTTGTTATTAAACAAATCGATATTTTTCTTTCAACTCAAGGTCTTGCAGAGAAGTGGAAGTATTTATCTTATAAAGCTGAAGAAGCTCAGCGTAGTAGTGCCCTTCAACGAGAGATGGCTACAATGCATTTAGAACTTCGTGCAGTTCATGAAAGGTTCATTTCTCATGAAATTGTTTTGGAGCCTGCATACTTAATTGAAGATAACATTAATCAAATCACAGTAAGTAAATTACAGTACAGAAAATTACATTAATTAAGCAACGTTATGGGTAGGTATACTCTATTTTAACTCGTTGACATTTCTACTATAAGAATACGTATTCACGTATTTGTGTGGTATTTATAAGCATGAGCATCTGAATCATTACAATACTCAGTATCATTGTAGGGCTTATATTTTCTGTACGATACTACATCGATTCAATAGTTGGTATAGTGCAAACGTCCCCTGGTATCTTCTCACTCATGTTTACGTTGTTCAACGGTGACATGTGAAATTGGGATAGACTTGTGCATTTAACCTATTGTAACGGGTAATTCCTGTCACCTGGTCGCCCCTTTTTAAATTTGCAAGGCTCCACTGGAATTTTTATGACGGTTTCCTGAACCGGTCTTAGCAGGAGAGATATCACAAGGTCGAGAGAAATTATGACTAGGTTAACAAAAATAATAACTATTGTCTTTAACTTATTTTTCAAATTTACTCCACCAATTTTACAATATTCAAAAATATTTGCTCACCCACACTCTTTTTCAATATCAAAATCTTAATACTTAATATTATTCGAGTGTGGTCATTAAGTGTCTCGTTCAATTTTTGTAAGAGGCCCGGGGAAATTCCCGTAATTAGTCTTGGGCCCAGATCCATTAAAAAGATTAAATAGATGAATGGAAGTTTTGTTATACGTAAGCAAACTCACTTATACTTAAAATAAAAAATACTTAGGTAATGAAAAAGAATAGTAGAGAAGAGAATTTATTTTAAACCAAAAGATTTTAGAGTAACTTAATTACAGAATTTAAGTGTTGAGGAAAAATATCTAAATAAATTTTAATAATGTTTTTGTTATACTCGCTCCAAAAGTTCAACTTTTGAGCGCTGGGTGGCGTCCGTAAAGGGACTCTTTTCTAGAGACTCTACCATACCGTCTTTTTTTTACGACTTAGGCCGTGAAGTTTTACCCCCTCCTTTTTTTTACGAACTTTTCGAGTACACCCAGACGAAATTGAAAGAAATTGTAAAAAAAAAAGTCACACTCTAGTGTACCGACCAATAATTGTGAGTTAATTTTAAACAGTTACTATTAAGTGGCGCTAAGTATTTCTCTGTTGGCAGTTTATGATGAAGCGGACCTAATGTTAATAAAATAACAACCACGCCATAAATAAATATTAATAAAAAGATAATTAATATGAAATTAAGTTTTGTTGCCCTTGTGAAACTTCATAAAATTTAAATATGCCATTATTTGCCTCCTATCCCTCAAAAGTTAAACTTATGGAGCGATAATAATAAAAAATATTGTATGTCATTCGGCTGTTAAGTAGCGATTTTGACAACGACTTTTTTTCGATATTTGCTTTAATGATTGTGACGCGAATGTTCGAAAACGAGCGTAAATTTCCGTTAAAATTGCGCCCGTTTCGTACCTTCCCGCTGCAAACCTTAAGCTCATATCGAAATATCGTCGCTGTCAGAAAACCGCCACTTCACGGCCTTATGACATAAATATCTATTTTTTAAAATAATTTTAGATTATAAAATTTAATATTAAATGAAAAACGAACTTTATAAACATGAAATAAATAAAAAAATAGAACTTGACAGTCAGCAATTTATACTAAACAATGAAATTCCAAAATGATACAGCAAGTTTATAAAATGATAAAAAAGGAATATTTCTTCAAATAAACAATTAAGTTCAAAATACATAAGAGATGCTAGATTCAAGTACATATTTTTTTATACGATTTAAATAAATTAATTATTTTTAAGCAGTACAAATTTATGTCTTTGTATATACGTAAATGCGCTCACGTATACAAAAATTCATAGATGTATAATAGAAAATAGTAGTAAGTGAGAAAACTATATTACACTCTGACCCAAGTAGACATTGAAGACAAACTTAAGAAAGAGGGTAAGGGTCCAAGAAAATAGACTAATAATTGGACACTGTTTTCTCCCAATCAGTGAAAATTGGTCACGCCCTAAATTAATTTTTTTACATAACAGTTTTTATTTTTATGATAACGTTTATAATATTTTCTGTCATAATTTTTTAATTTTAATTTTAAGAAATTCCTTTAAAAATGGTGCTTATACGTATGGTGGGGGGACTAAAATTTCGTATAAGTTGGAGATTTATACAAGTATCGCTGTGCTACTAAAAAAATATTGTGGTGGGGTTAAAATGTTTCTCAGTTAGTGCATAGCTTATACAAATATTTCTATTGTAGCAAAATGAATCGACGTCGGGCTTATATTTTTCAATGATATTCCTAAAATAAAAATACATGAGAGTTTGAAGTTAGTCAATAGTCGAAACTCGAAAAAAGCGGGACACGATTCATCATTGATTAAAATGAGGGCGCGCTATTTAAAATTCTAGTGCTCTTCATATATTTGATGTAGTTCGGCTCCTATATGCTAGATGTCGCGATCATCGCGGACCTCTCACAAGTGCTTGTCATCACATCTATTTCAACATAAAGAAATTTCGATCTCCCACTCCTCACTCCTTCTTCTACTTCCTCTCTCGCTCTCTCCAAGAAAAAATATTTATATATAATTATATATATTTATATATAAATTGGTTATATATGATTATATATGAAAAATGGCCAAATATAATCATATCTAATCATATATAATTATGTATAATTATATATAACTATAGATAATTATATATAACAATATTTAATTAGATATTTATTACATCTAATTAATTATTGGGTTAATTTTATGGATAGAGTATTTAATATGGTCCTACGCAATTCTCTGTAACCAATAATCTTGCTTGGCTGTATATTGCTCCATATATAATTATATGTGACCTCATATACAATTCCATATATAATCATGTATGGTTATATATGGAACTATATAATCTTGCTTGGTTGTATTTTGCTCCATATATAGTCATATATAATTATACATGATTATATATAATCTCATATACAATTTCATATATAATTGTATATAATTATATATGAAATTGTATACATAATCATATATGATTAGATACAATTATATATGATTATATAGAAACATTTTTTCTCGGGTCACAATCGTTTTTTAGCGCCTGTTAACTGATATAATCAAGTTTAATTTAAAACTGCTGTTTAAAAGATAAAGTTGTAGCTGCTAAGTGTGATTAGATAAATTTTTTCAAATATTATAAAGGTGCGTTTGTCGTCAAAACTTAAAACCAAATTCATTGATTAAAAAATAAAATAAAAAGAGAAAGAATGGCGTAAAAGCGTAGTCGTGTTACACGTACGTTCGTTGGCAGACGACGTGCTTGGACTCCTAAAATCCGCGAGAACAAAACTGTCCTACCCCGAGAATTTCATCCCCCTATCCAACTTATTTGGCTCCTTTTCTAGTATCCTTCTCTCTTCTTTTACGATCTCTTCTCTATATTCTCGTCTGGACTATACTTTTTCTCTGGTACTATATACATTTACAGCACTAAAGGTATCCCTTCAAGTTCCTTTTATTGCTGGGACCAAAGACATATTCCCTGTCTAACATTAAGATATATTTACGCTCAAATTTTTTTGCTAATCTTATGTTTTCTGCATTATGCACGAATGCAAGTAATAAACAACGCCAAATATATTATAATACTTTCCAATACCTATGTAGAATTTTAATTCAGAGATGATTTATATTATATTAAAAAAAAAAAAAAAAACTACGTATTACTTATCATTTTATACCAATATTGTCAATTATATACCCTGAAT
>JZSA01005608.1:0-13792 GCA_000956155.1 Cotesia vestalis | reverse complement strand
AAAAAATTATTTTATGCTACTGGTCTCAATAGTTTCTTTTAGACGTAGAGAATTTTTTTATTTCGATTACAGAGCTGACTTAAAAAAGGTTTCCCTTTTTACTTTAAATAATAATACAGGAGGAAAATTTTCCTTCCCAAAAACAGTTTTTGCTCTATTTGCTTGAAGAATACTAATGAAGGGTTTGTTTTATGATATAATTTTCATCAAAAATTTAATTCTGTACAAAATTTTCGAGAAATTTAAATGTATAGTCTAATGTTTAGTCTACGTGATGACTGTAATTATTATTACAGTTTGCTTTTATTATATAATTTGATAGTAGTCTTCCAATTATGAGAGCACAGTGTGACTCACTGCCGCACAAACACTATTTTTCAAATTTTCAAACCACAATTACTTTTGAATGAATCAACCGATTTTTATATTCAATGTAGTTTTTTGAGCCTCATAGAGAATCTTTAAATTTGAATTGAGCGAACTAGGAATTTCGAAGCAATTCCGAAAAAACACTTTTTTAACTTCCCGCTAAGAAAATTGAAAATTTTAAAGAATCGGAAAGTTTTTGTTTTTACCCCGTTTTTCGTAAATCGAGTTTTCATCTCGACGTTTTGAGGTCTTAGGAAGCTTCTCTGACAAATCCCGCGATGGTGTGTGTGTGTGTGTGTGTGTGCGTGTGTGTGTGTGTGTGCGCGTGTGTGTGTGTGCGTGTGTGTGTGTCTAAGGTATCTTAGTTTAATGCAACACACACACACACACACACACACACACACACACACACACACACACACACACACACACACACACACACACACACACACACACACACACACACACACACACACACACACACACACACACACACACACACACACACACACACACACACACACACACACACACACACACACACACAGACATACGGACATCATCGCGAAAACATTCGGGGAAGCTTCCTAGTACCTCAGAACATCGAAATCTGATGAGAATTCGAATTTTGCAAAACAGGGTGAAACCAATAACTTCTTGGTTTTTGAAAATTTTCAATTTTTTCAGCGGGAAGTTAATAATCAAGAAAATATATATAAAACGAAGTAATGTTTTTTTTTGTAAGTTGTGTTGCTTCTATATTATCCGAAGGAACTTCGTTCCTACCTGGAGTCCCATGACACTCCATCATTTTTTTTTCTATCGGCATTTAACATGAAATTATCGAAAAATTAAAAATAGTATTAGAGTTATTATTAGTGAACATTGCATATATTTGAAATTTATTTCGATCAATTTATGTATGACATGAGATCTTAAGATATACACATTTGTATTTATCAAAATTATTTTGATCAGTTAATCCGTTTAAAAGTTATAAGATTTATATATTTAAATGGTTATACGTGTCATGATCATTATTTTAAGTCTTAGGGTTGTCTTCAATTATTTGTGAAACTTAAAAAAACATTGGGGTTCATAGATTGCGTATAGTCTTAAGCGCCCATCAATTCTCTCTGTTTTCCTGTGGGCGTGATTCGTTCAAGTTAAGTCATGAAGCGAGGCAGTAAGATGTATATTTGATGTTACAGACTGAGCTAGCAACACTCCGAGAACACAAGAAGACGATGTTAGCACTAAATGTATCAACCCATAGACTTATTACCGAGATGGGTGCTGCTGCTACTTCTGTATCGATATCACTTAAAGATGCGGTTGCTGATCTTTACAGAATTTGGGATGAAACTTTTCAAAGGTAATATTAATAATTATTTAAATATTTCTCCTATATTATATACAAATTTTAATTAATTTCAAATCATGAAAGAAACAGTTGAAAATAAGGTGAAATCAAGATTAAAAATCATAGTTATACTTTTAACTTAAATTCTTGAATTAAATTGGTAACATATGTTGGTATCTCAGAAACGAAATGAATTATTGAATAACCATCGCAAATATCTATCTTTTAATCTCTGGGTCAGTGGCCAAATCTCTTTAATATCTCTAGAGAGATCTTTAGGAGAATCAGGGGAATCAAACGCTTTGGGAAAAATTAAAATAGAGATTAAAGATTTATGGCACTGAGCGTTCGTAATTACTTTTGAAATTTTAATCATAATGCGAAAACTAAATCTGAAAAACATTATTTTGGGCTACACCTCATAAATTAATATACTTTTTCAATATATTGTAAAAAATTAAAAACATTTAGCAGCAAATTTGGTATTAGTACGACAACTTTTATCATAATTTTATATAATTTTGTGATTGAAAATTATAATTACATTGTGTTAAGTCAACACCATTTCATGTTATCTTTTAAATATAAACTTAGAGCGCGTATACATTCCTTATAATTATGCGATCATCAAAATAGTTTCAAATTTTGTAATGATTTCGGAAAAAATATAACTCGGTCAATATATTACAATAAAATATTATAGCATAATAAGTATTTGTTTTGAGAAAGTAAGAACCAAATTTTTAAAGCTTCTATGTTTGAACGGTTCTTTGAGCTTGTTCAATATTCAAATTCATTATTAATAATGTAAAAATAAAAATAAATAGTAATGATAATCATAAATAAATTCTCTGTTATAAATAAAAACTTATGAGCTAATAATTATTGAGAAAAAATTTTATAGGAATCGATAACAATAATAAACAAATTCAATAGCAATCGTACAGAATAAATATAGTTTCGAAATCAAGTGTATTTATTTGGTGACATTTAGGATTGGACTTTCTAATAAAATGTTTTTGTTGTCGTGAACCGAGGGGAAAATAGGTTCTACTAATAATTCGGAGACTCACTGAGGATGTTTGTACTATTGCTTAGGTACGTTTATGTTGATCGTTACAAGACAGTTCGTTCTTAATTTCTTTTGCCTTTAGGCTCTGATACTTTTATTCATAGAAAAGGAAATTAAAGTGATAGTCAAAACCTTTTACTTTTAAAAACTTTTATACTTTTGATATTAATAATCACTTCTTTCCTTAAATTAGATATTTAAAAAACATTGTTTGCGATATTTTTCAACTGAACCAATCGAGGTGCATTTAGAAATATTCAATACAGTTTTTGAAATACCAAAAAATGACTCAAGAACTGAAAATGTGACTTTTAAGTGGTATCTTCAATAATGATTTCATAGAGTGACGATTCATTAAAATAAATTTTGAAAACGGTTGACCCTAAAGGCCATCCCTGCATTTTCCCACTAATTTCATATTCAAGCGTTCAAAACTGCACTATTATGTTTCTGAGCTTAAAAATATAATTTTCGTGTCATTTTGAGCTTTCCAACCTCAAAAGTCTGATAGAAGTTTCATAGAACACAATTTTTTTAACTTTCAAACCGCAATAACTGTTGAATGAATCAATCGATTTTCACGCGATTGGCGGCATTCGACGCAGTTCCAGCCTCATGAAGAATTTTTGAGTTTAAATTAATCAAATGTCAAAATAATTCCGGAAAAACACTTTTTTTGGTTTTCTTTCGTTCATGATATCTCTCGAACGAATCAACCGATTTTGACTAGCTTGGCGGCGATCGAAGTAGTGTTTTTAATGTTAAAAGCTAATTAATTTTTGGAGTTGATCGATTGAGCTGTTTAATAGTTATTCTAAAAAAACCACATTTGAAAAACTTTTTTTTCGTGGTTTTTTTTTAGATTTCTCAAAATCTACCAGTCCGAATCAGTCCAAATTGTATTAAAAATTTAAGTTTGGCCAAGTCCTTTCAAATGGCGCTAACTGTGATTAAATCGGTCAAACCATTCAAAAGGGGAAGGGGAAGTCAAAAATACAAGAGACTATAGAGTTGTTCTCTTCTAAAGCTTAATTTAGATTTAAGAATCAGTTACTAAAATATTTTGTCATTAAAATAGTTTTTATAGTTTTGGTGTTTAAATGTAAAAATAATAATAGATTTTGAAAGACGTTCTAAAAATTAATTGAAAAATTTTCTTTTTCTAGGGGGAATCAAAAACTGAGTACATTACAAGCCATCCAACAATTTACTACACGTCTTACAGAACTCCAAAATGCTCTTCGCAGAGACAAAGACACCTTAGCAGTCTTAGACGCAGCCTTACAAGCTGGTGCAATTTCAGAAGTTGCTTCGTCTGTTCGTGATGTCGCTAGGCTTCTTTCGGAAAAACAGAGTACAAATCAGGTAAGTGGAAACTATAATCCATTTTTTATAAGCATATGAAATAAAACAAATAGCTTAAAACAAGTCATGGAAATATAAAATAATATATTACTTACTTTTGCTAAAACACAAAAGCAGAAAAATAAGTAAAAAAACAATTTCAAAATTAAAAATTCGGCGATCTTAAATAAAATTTACAAATACAGACATCAATACAAATAAATAGCTAATATTTTTAATTTACAAAAATTAATTACGAAGATAAGTTAAATTAATTATTACTCACGTTTTGGAAAGGGACAGCTTTGCCCTTTCCTTTATCACCCCTGACTTCTACCAGATGATGAGCCCCTCGACACTACTGTAGGACGCTAATCTTGCCATTATACATTTACTACCGCTTAAAGTTCAGAATAAAATACGTTTCGTATGTGAGAACAAAAATGATTTAAATATCATTACAAGTTGAACTGACCAATACAAAACAAAAATATTTATACTGTCGAATGAAATATGGAGAATGACATTACTGAAATCTGTTGATTATGGACCTCAGCTCAGTGTAAGATTAGCCAAGATTGATAATCAATATTAGGTCAACATTTTCTTTATAATTATGCGATCATCAAAATAGTTTCAAATTTTGTAATGATTTCGGAAAAAATATAACTCGGTCAATATATTACAATAAAATATTATAGCATAATAAGTATTTGTTTTGAGAAAGTAAGAACCAAATTTTTAAAGCTTCTATGTTTGAACGGTTCTTTGAGCTTGTTCAATATTCAAATTCATTATTAATAATGTAAAAATAAAAATAAATAGTAATGATAATCATAAATAAATTCTCTGTTATAAATAAAAACTTATGAGCTAATAATTATTGAGAAAAAATTTTATAGGAATCGATAACAATAATAAACAAATTCAATAGCAATCGTACAGAATAAATATAGTTTCGAAATCAAGTGTATTTATTTGGTGACATTTAGGATTGGACTTTCTAATAAAATGTTTTTGTTGTCGTGAACCGAGGGGAAAATAGGTTCTACTAATAATTCGGAGACTCACTGAGGATGTTTGTACTATTGCTTAGGTACGTTTATGTTGATCGTTACAAGACAGTTCGTTCTTAATTTCTTTTGCCTTTAGGCTCTGATACTTTTATTCATAGAAAAGGAAATTAAAGTGATAGTCAAAACCTTTTACTTTTAAAAACTTTTATACTTTTGATATTAATAATCACTTCTTTCCTTAAATTAGATATTTAAAAAACATTGTTTGCGATATTTTTCAACTGAACCAATCGAGGTGCATTTAGAAATATTCAATACAGTTTTTGAAATACCAAAAAATGACTCAAGAACTGAAAATGTGACTTTTAAGTGGTATCTTCAATAATGATTTCATAGAGTGACGATTCATTAAAATAAATTTTGAAAACGGTTGACCCTAAAGGCCATCCCTGCATTTTCCCACTAATTTCATATTCAAGCGTTCAAAACTGCACTATTATGTTTCTGAGCTTAAAAATATAATTTTCGTGTCATTTTGAGCTTTCCAACCTCAAAAGTCTGATAGAAGTTTCATAGAACACAATTTTTTTAACTTTCAAACCGCAATAACTGTTGAATGAATCAATCGATTTTCACGCGATTGGCGGCATTCGACGCAGTTCCAGCCTCATGAAGAATTTTTGAGTTTAAATTAATCAAATGTCAAAATAATTCCGGAAAAACACTTTTTTTGGTTTTCTTTCGTTCATGATATCTCTCGAACGAATCAACCGATTTTGACTAGCTTGGCGGCGATCGAAGTAGTGTTTTTAATGTTAAAAGCTAATTAATTTTTGGAGTTGATCGATTGAGCTGTTTAATAGTTATTCTAAAAAAACCACATTTGAAAAACTTTTTTTTCGTGGTTTTTTTTTAGATTTCTCAAAATCTACCAGTCCGAATCAGTCCAAATTGTATTAAAAATTTAAGTTTGGCCAAGTCCTTTCAAATGGCGCTAACTGTGATTAAATCGGTCAAACCATTCAAAAGGGGAAGGGGAAGTCAAAAATACAAGAGACTATAGAGTTGTTCTCTTCTAAAGCTTAATTTAGATTTAAGAATCAGTTACTAAAATATTTTGTCATTAAAATAGTTTTTATAGTTTTGGTGTTTAAATGTAAAAATAATAATAGATTTTGAAAGACGTTCTAAAAATTAATTGAAAAATTTTCTTTTTCTAGGGGGAATCAAAAACTGAGTACATTACAAGCCATCCAACAATTTACTACACGTCTTACAGAACTCCAAAATGCTCTTCGCAGAGACAAAGACACCTTAGCAGTCTTAGACGCAGCCTTACAAGCTGGTGCAATTTCAGAAGTTGCTTCGTCTGTTCGTGATGTCGCTAGGCTTCTTTCGGAAAAACAGAGTACAAATCAGGTAAGTGGAAACTATAATCCATTTTTTATAAGCATATGAAATAAAACAAATAGCTTAAAACAAGTCATGGAAATATAAAATAATATATTACTTACTTTTGCTAAAACACAAAAGCAGAAAAATAAGTAAAAAAACAATTTCAAAATTAAAAATTCGGCGATCTTAAATAAAATTTACAAATACAGACATCAATACAAATAAATAGCTAATATTTTTAATTTACAAAAATTAATTACGAAGATAAGTTAAATTAATTATTACTCACGTTTTGGAAAGGGACAGCTTTGCCCTTTCCTTTATCACCCCTGACTTCTACCAGATGATGAGCCCCTCGACACTACTGTAGGACGCTAATCTTGCCATTATACATTTACTACCGCTTAAAGTTCAGAATAAAATACGTTTCGTATGTGAGAACAAAAATGATTTAAATATCATTACAAGTTGAACTGACCAATACAAAACAAAAATATTTATACTGTCGAATGAAATATGGAGAATGACATTACTGAAATCTGTTGATTATGGACCTCAGCTCAGTGTAAGATTAGCCAAGATTGATAATCAATATTAGGTCAACATTTTCGACTGGAATTTTGCTCAAACTTGATGAAAAAATTTGGATTAAATCTTGGCAAATAAAATTTATGACTTAAACTAAGGGCATTATTTAAATAAACGAAAAATAGTAATTCAAATTAATTGAATTTTTTATTGCAACATATCCATTTTTTTCATGTGTAGGGGAGAAAGGGGTCAATAGAACCATTCGACTTAAAGAATCGAAAAAATTTTTAAAATGCTTCACCCTCTTAGAAATAGATTCTAATATGATAAGCTCTGATATGATCAAAGTTTGAAATCATTGCAATTAATTAATTTTGAAAAATTGAGATTTGTTTATTTTTAGGCATGTAAACTTTTTTTTTCGGAAGCAGAAAAATTGTTTTATAATATTTTATTTTTTCAATTAATTAATAAAGTTTAAATTGTAATAGTTGTATCTTGTACTTTATAATCCCCAACTTCGTTTAAAGAGATGTAATAGTTTATTTATTTATTATTTACTAGTAATTGTCATAAAACTATATGGGGTCAGTTGAATCAGCAGGCCCGGGAAAAAATACTCAGGGAAATAATCTAACAATTTTATGAACTGAATTTATAATAAATTTTTTTCTATTTCCCGTTCATAAAATTGAAAATTTAAAAAAATCGAGAAGTGGTGTGTGTGTGTGTGTTTGTGTGACCCGCTTATAACTTTTGAACGACTCAACCGATCGGAACTTACCAAACGGCGTAAAAAAGAGTTTCTTCAAACTTAGATTTCCTGTGAATTTGAACCGATTCGGACTGGTAGATTTTGAGAAATCTCAAAAAAACTAAGGAAAAAAACTTTTTCAAATGTGTTTTTTTTTAGTATAACTTTTAAACGGCTCAACTGATCGATTTCAAAAACTAATCAGCTCGTAAAATCAAAAAACCATTTCGATCGCCACCAAGCCGGTCAAAATCGGTTGATTCGTTCGAGCTATATCGTGAACGAAAGAAAACCAAAAAAAAAGATTTTTTCGGAATTATTTCGAAATTCTTTGTTCGATCAATTTAAACTTAGAAATTTTCCATGAGGCTGATAAAACTGCGTTTTAAATTGATTCAAAAGTTATTGCGGTTTGAAAATTTGAAAAACAGTGTTTTCATCAAACTTCAATCAGACTCTTGAGCTCAAAGAGCTTAAAAGCATCATTAGTGCAATTTTAAGCGCCTAGGTATGGAATTAGCGGGAAGTTGCAAGAATGGCCTTCGGGGTCAACCGTTTTTCTAATTTTTTTGGTTCAGTTGACCCCCTCCTCCCCTAAGAATGTTAATTAAGATTTAGGTATTTCTTTGGATTGAAAATCTAATATGATTAACTGAAGATTGATTCTTGAACCCTCTGGTTGGTTGGCTGGGCTACTATAACGATCGCGTCAACTGCGGGATGATGTATAGTCATATATCACATGTTTATTTCGGAACTTTTATTCTAACCTCAAGGTTTTTCACAATAAATTATGAAACTTTTCAGTAAAAAAAATTTTTTTTCGTTACTTGTTTTACATTTCTTAGAGAATATATCAAATAATTTTTCCGAAAAATAATTTGAAATTTTTCATCTTAAATACATTTGAGTAAAAATTAGTGCTTATACTTATAAATATTGATCTAATTATCAAGGCATATTACTCGTAAGCCTAGTTTGAGTCAAGACTTAGTTACAAAAATTTTAGTTACTGCATATTTTTTATAAATAATTATAATTTATAGAAGACAATTAATAATACTGATCAATTTCAGTTTTTGATCTTGAAAATACATAAATTAGAACCCTTAAAAGTATAACAATTTCCAGTCAACACTTATTATGGAACGTCAAAAATAAATTTAAGCATCAATTCAAATTTATAAACACAATTTTGAAAAACCAAAATTTATTACTTAAACATAAATATTAATTAAGCTGCTTTTGGATCAAGATGGATTAAAAACATCTTTAACCATCATAAGTTAACTATACGTTAAGTATTTTAATAGTATAGATTTTCGAGGCTTATTCTGGCACATATTTACTGTAAAAACCTAATTTGAGAAGCTCATTCGATAACGGAGCTATCAAAACATAGAGTTCGACCTTCTCTGAGAATAAGAAATTCCTTATTTTATTTATTTGTGCAGTAAAAATTAATTAATAAATTATAAATAATTTCTCCAAATATTTTGTTATTTTATCGAATGGTGGCAGGTGATCGATGTTTTTTTTATCGAAACCGCGAGTTGGTTAAATGCCGTGGCGTTTCTCGTCATTTCCCAGCTTGGTGATTTACATATAAAGTAAACTCCCCCTAGTGACTATGCTCCGCACCAGAGAACGCCCCTAGGTTTCTTTCTTGACTTCCGATCGTACAATCGTGTTCATTTCGCACGTCAAGAAGACATACTGCCATTTTCACCAAATGGTTTGGATATTCGAATACTCTTGCATAGCATTGCTACGATCTTCTTTTTCTGACATACTTTGAATATCAACTCCCTTGTTTCTTACAGAAAAATAAGCCAATACTGGTGCGTTTAGTAAAATACATTGTCTGTTATTTTTCTTCTTAATGTCATTAAAGATATAGCTCTCTAAGGAATCGTTCAGTATAATTTGCAGTGCTGTTATCAAACAATACATGACATATGTTGTAAACACTTTGCACAATTGTCGATTGACTAAACTAGTTAATGATCATTTTTTTTACATGTACACTATATTAATATGCTTCTACATGAATTTTCAGTTAGAAATTTTTATTCGTTTAAAAATATAATAGTTCAACAGTTTTGAAAAGAAAGTGTTTCTAGGCTAACTATTTTTTGTACTTTCTTATGTGTTTTATTATTATCATTCTCAGTATCTTTTTAAAGGTAAATCTTTCATCAAAAATTGAAAAGAAAGTCTAAAAATCATTAAATGATACAGGTCGACTATAATAGTTCTCGCTACTTTCGAACTTCAACTACTCAAAAATATATTATCCGTACACGGAAAAAAAAATATTGTTAAAATGACTATCCAACGTATCCTCAAATGACGTTTTCTTAAAATAACGATCCGGATTTCTGATTTAAGGATTCATTTGTTTGACTTAAGCATACAGAGAATAGCTCTTGTAAATATATGTAGTTTCGTCAAAACAGGCAACTGTTTTGTTAACGTGAGGATCTGTCTAGTTGAATTGACTAAATGTAACGCTAAAATAATGTTACGGATCGTCATTTTGATGATCCGCTGGATAGCTGAATTGGCTATACAGCGTATCTCTAAAAAAAATGACTACACAGCGTATAGTCAGAATAACAACACGTACCCTTATTCTAACGATATTTTTTTCTCCGTGCATAGGATTTCTCTAGATCCAAACATGAAAAAAAAAAATTTTTGTGGTCGTATCGGAAAACTAGATGTTTAGAGCTACAATTTTATTTTTTTTTATTTTGCTATACGATCATTTTCCTCAGAGTTACAACTCGTTGAAAATCAACCAAAAATTTAGAATTTTTTTTATATTTCTTAATTTTTGTAACTAGTGTAGATGTTTTTTCTTGCTAATTAGACTATTTTTTTTTTTTTTTTTTTTTTTTTTCCAAATCAAAGGTCTGTTCAATTCACAGATAGATGAATAATTTACGAACATAGTGTATTAGTGTTTACGCCTAATAGTACTAAAATAAAAAAAAAATAACCACATCGATTAATAATGAAAGAAAAATTCAAATTAATAATGATCCTGAGTTCGTTTATCTACTGGATACACACGAAAATTGTTTGGTTGAGGGACACGTTTCTTTTCTTTCTACTATTTTTCTCCCTTTCTTAGCCCTAGAAGTACGAATTTTTATTATACTGGCACTATAAAAGATGAACCAAGGTCAATAAAAAATGTTCTGCCCATAACTATAATTATGATTTTTTATTGTGCTGGATATTAAATATCATAAAAGTAAATTATACTAATCATAAAGTACTCAACTTTCTTTAGTTTGGTCGACTAGCCTTATAATATTTCTTGCAAGTCCATTTCATTCTACTCAGATTTTTCAGGATTATTTTTCTTCGTAGAACGAAAACGCAAAGTAAGGCATAGACTTCTGAATTATTAAAAATTTTTTTTTCTTAATAACAACAAAATCTTATCAGAAAACGAAAACATAAGAAACCATTCGATAAATATTAATTATCAAAGAAAGTGAAGGAAACTGTGTTAAATAATAAATTGCACATGTGAATGTTTGCTTAAAGTAAAAAAAGGGCGCTTAGATTGTGGCGATATTAAATTTGTATTTTTACGCTGATTCCACGGGCTATCCTTGTACGTGATGTGAAAGGGAATCGTCCGAGCGATTAACGATCTCAGACTCCTTGGGGAGATCGAATCTTCTTTTACTCTTTTTTTCTAATGTAATAGAAAAAGAGAAATACTGGATCATCTGAAACTCCACCGCAGTATCTAAACCATACGTATGTGTATACATGATCCCCTTTTACTTTTTTGACCCTAAACCCCAACACCTTCTATAGATATCTCTACAATCACAAAAATATTTTATTTAGTAGCTATCAATATATACAAAACTGATGGCCCAACAATACTTGTGATAACTTGCTTACATTTTTTTATGTTAAGTTGTTTTAATTTTCGTTTTCAAAAAAAATATTTTTATGCTGTATACTGATCTTCGAGGTACATTTTCATAGAAATCAGTGTATCCAGAAGGCTTTATTATATCAATTTGAAAAACAAGATTGCTGTATATTTCTTAGGTCAGTTTTGAAATATTTTTTCTCAGAATCTGTCGATCGATATTTTTAGTAGAGCTATACAAGCTTAGTTATCAGAACAAAAAAAGTTGAAATCGATAGATTGTAATGTTTTGGTAAGGTATAATTGTAGAATGTTCTAGGAACTTCATTTTTGTGTAAAGAAGGACCAGAACAACTTAACTTTTGTATTTATAATATGTGTGGCTCGCATTAGCCTATCGGATCCAGCTCTTGCTTACCAAAGAATTGGACCAGGTTCGAGCCCGGTGTACATCAATGAATATTTTCAATATTTAAGTGTATTGTCTTAGTAGTTTGTGCGACTTTAAGCAAATAAACAAAAAAAAATATAAAAAGTAAGAATGGCTTCGTACAAGTCAGATCTAGTAATACTTGTCATGCGAACTTATGGTTTTATCTCTCACTATCTATGACCATGTATGGTCAAGTATGAGTTGCAGGTTTCATAATAATCAGACCTGAAATGCGCATGATCAAGCATGTACGCCGATTTTTCTGAAAATATTCTTTTTTATAAGACTTTAAAATACTAAATTTACAGCTTGTGACTATTAAAAATTTACAATAATGTGACCAAAAATAAATTTTGCCTAAATATCACAATATAGTTTACAATTACGGCATTTAAGCTCTGATTTCTGAAAAATTATTTTGAACCTCAAGTTTGATAAATATTCCCAACTTATAGTACTATTTTTTTTTTAAACGACATTGACAAAAAAAAGTGGCGAGATCTTGAATTGGAAACAAAATAAATTTTTTTATTTCTAAAATCAAACGTTTTCAAGATATTTCATAAAATTTTATTATGTCATTTCCATTTTAGCATACGTCATGTGAAAATTAAATCTTTTTGCTACCGTTAAAATAATCATAAAAAATAATAGTTGTGAACTATGACTTAAAAAGAATTTTTTTAGTGCTTTTTAGTAAGATAAATTGAGATATATAGTATAGTAATATGATCTAAGAGTTCTTAGGTTTTAGTGCTATCTTACATACTAGTCGAAGTTTTCCTACTTAGTATGCGGGTCGCGCTTTTCATTACTACAAGCTCGTTTCCCGGCGTCCCTGGCACAAATAGTCTGAATTTGTTCTACCGTTCTCTTTTGCTCTATTATACTGTTGCTGTAAGTTTTGCTTCAGAAAAGTTTGACTTGTCTGTTACTTTCTTCGTACATGCGATTTTCTTGCAGTTTTTCTTCAAAATTACACGGAAAAAATAGGGGCTGCTACATGATATATTCCTGTGATAGCAGCATAAAAAAATCATGTTGCAGCAACATGAAAATTCTGGGGTAGCAACATGAAAAAATCATGTGACAGCAACATGATTTTCATGTGGCAGGCAATAATAGTAAAAACAATAATAATTTGCACAAAAAGTAGCGATGATAATAAATTTGTTTTCAATTTGTACCTAAGGACATTCATAGACAAAAAAAAGACACCAATAGGTTATGCATATTGGTTTCTTTCTCACGCACTAGTGCTGCTTCTCTTAACAGACTATCGCTCACTTACTTCCACTCACGTAAAATATCGAAAGTCACTAACTTCAAACATTTTTTATAAAAAAGTGAATACCGCTCGTTTATGTTATTTTTGTTAAAAAATACTTGCTATATCTTCAATTGATGATTCTCAGTTTTCTAAAAAAATCCTAAGAAAAGTACGATTGATATTCAATAAAACGTTCGCTTGAACGTCGGTCAGCAGAGAATTTGTGTAGAGGATACTTATGAGTATAAGTACACAAAATTTCAAAAAATTTTAAGAAAACGTTTTTTTCTCGAAACGTCCTTAATGGAATTACAAACATTTTTTACATTTCTTTTAACCGG
>JZSA01005607.1:0-78830 GCA_000956155.1 Cotesia vestalis | reverse complement strand
TATATATATATATATATATATATATATAAATACATACATATATAAACATTTGAACCATATGTATTTTCTGATTCAGCTCGACGAGCAGAGTCAGAATGTAGCAGAATTTTTCGAAAATTCCGTCATGAGGACAAATGTAATAGTTAGATTTTTATGAAATCTACTAATAAAATTTCATAGAAAACATCCCAGAACCGACAATTTTTATCAGTCCAGGGATGTGTGCGAATATGTCAATTAAAGTTTATTTCGTCAGCTTTAAGATGCAATTAATCAGAATCGGATATCTCAATCCGTTTAAAAGTTATTTGAGAAAGAAGCAGCTAAAAAAAGCAATTTTCGGATTTACCCAATTTTAAAATGCTATAATTTCTAAGCTAATAGACCGAATGGGCTCAAATTTGAACTCGACCTTCGTGATTAGCCATAGAATGAAGATGTTTAGATTTATTAAAATCCGATGAGAATTGTAGACGCTATCGTGCCGACAAGCCCGCGTTATATCGTATATATATATATATATATATAAATACATACATATATAAACATTTGAACCATATGTATTTTCTGATTCAGCTCGACGAGCAGAGTCAGAATGTAGCAGAATTTTTCGAAAATTCCGTCATGAGGACAAATGCAATAGTTAGATTTTTATGAAATCTACTAAAAAGAATACTGTTCACTACGGTGTAAATTTTATTAATTTTGCCGAATATAGGCCCTTCATTTTCTTTAATTACCACTACTTAACTGTATTCGATTGATATCGATGCCCATAATGGGCAGCCCATTATGCTCTATGAGCTTTAGAGTTTGAAAGTCGGAAATTGGTGTGTGGGGATATTTTTCTTATCAAAAATTTTTATTGATTGCTAATTGGTTAATTATTTTCGATCTAGGAAAATTTTTCATTAGTGTTAAAATTAATGAACAAAAAATTATTTAACTCTGTTAGAATATACAATTATTTTAATTACTACACGCATAAAAATGATTTTGTTGAAATAACAAAAGACGGCATAAATGAAAAATATGTTGTGGTAACAAATGAGTATAGTTATAGCAACAAATCCATATTAGTTGCATTAACAAAATGTAACAAAGTGATTTTATTACAGTAACAAAACTAATTTGTTGCCAAAATATTTTCCAAATCCTCAAAAGCTTATCACCAAAATGATTGCGTATAATGATACTCAATGGGTTATTTCAACAAATTCTCATTGTTATTCTTACAAATTCTCTTCATTACTACAACAAATTTTCTTTGTTACTCTAACAAATTTTCTTTATTACTTTAATAGAACAATTTTGCTGTTTCAACAAAAAAATTTGTTATACCAACTATAGGATTTTGTCGAATCAACTAAAAGATTTTGCCATACTAACAAAACTGTTTTGTTGTTATAACATATCAATAACTTGTTATATCCTAAATTTTGTTATTTTAACATATGATTTGTTATCCCTATGTTAACAAATTCATTTGTTACCACAACATATCTTAGATTATCTTAACAAAATTTTTTTCTGCATGTATGCTTGAAGGAAAGAATTTAACTCGATTATAGTTCAATAATTGTCTTCATAGTCTTGCAAAGACATTGGCATTGCATAAAATTTTTTTTACCTCTCAAGAGTAAAAAAATAAAGAGTTTAACCATAAACTGGCTTGATAACGCTATCGTCTCTGGATTCTAAAATTGGATAATTCAAAAGCAGCATGTTGTCGTAATATTTTACAGCGAACTTATAATCCAGTAAAGCTGTTAAGTTTTTCCTTGGCTCGGAAGGGTGAGGATGAGGATGAAGATTTAAAAGGAAAATGCGAATGCGGGCTTGCATGTACTGGTGTAGGATAAAAAAGCTTCGAGCAGAAGCAGGAGATACCTAACGGGGTAAGAAATGGTATGTGTGTATGTATGTGTGGAGGGAACGTCTTGGGAGCAAGGTAAGGAGCGGGTTCGTGCTCGAGAAATTCAGAGCTTACCCTCCCGGGTCCGGGTACCAAGGAGCTTCTGCAGTGGTATAGAGCTACCTTGAATAAATGATGAAGATATATTTACGGCGAACTGTTTTTAATAAATTACAGATACGAAGACCAACTACGTCTCGGTGTTATCGTATTTTTCTTTTACTCTTTTACTTATTTTGTTTTTGCTGTTTCCAATACTTTTCAAAGCTTCTCGTCTTTATCTTTAAATTTATAAATAAATATCGTTGAGTTTTACTTTTTACGGTGGCTCTTTGTTTCCAAAAGCGACTCGATTCTAAGTTGCCAAATGCTAATGTAGGCTTCAATATTTAAAAAAGAGATTCACGACGAATTTTAAAAAGTTATAGTTATATTATTATTATTACTTTATATTTTTAATTTTTTATTGGCTGTCCAGTCTAATACGACAATTTTTTTCGTAATATTCTTAGGCTGTATTTCCCTCCAGATATTGTGGACAATGTCTCGGGTAGCTTAGCAGGTAGAGCCTTTGACGCGTAACCAAAAGATCCAGGTTCGAGTCCTGGTCTGGGCTGACGGAATTATTTTTTCAGTCAAATTTTTTAACACTATTCTTAATTTAAATTTATTAAAACTTATTTTCTATTTTTTTAGTTCGGTTTTCTATAAAAAGCGTATTTTTTAGTTTTTTTTTAAAACTATTATTCATTTATCTATTCACTCTTCAATTAAAAGACAGAAATTTTTAGCCAGCTTCATAGATTCATAAAATTTATTTATTTATAAAGAAAGTCATAAATATTTATATAATTATGACCGATTATAATGCTATGTTGGTCAATCAATTTATGAAGACAATTTTTTTTTTTGTTGCAGAACAAAGTTATTAAAGAAGATGTATTAACATTGGTGTCCAGTGAAAATTTTGTCGAGTCAGGCCTGTTCAATTTAGGCCAGGAGGCTGGGTCATTTTCGGATTCCGGAATTTCTGATAGTGGAAGTGAACAAGAATTAAATGAGCGTGAACGTCGTTTGGCAGCTCTTCGTCGATTAACACGTAGCTTGGAAAGTCAACTTGCACCTGGAAATGAAGCTCTTACAGAATTATTGCGCAGGGTTGGAAACGCTGAAGCTGAGCTGCGGAATTTACAAAAAGAGTGCCGCGAGCTTATTGTCAGAACTGCAGCAAGCGTCAAAGCTAAAGTGACAACACGTTCTCAAGCTAAATATTTATCAAGGTAAGTACAATGTTAAAATTATTTTAATTACGATTAGATAAATTGAACTTGAGACTATTAATTTTCTTCAACTATATCTTAACTTATCTCGTAACAAATTAAATCTTGTTTTATTTGTGAGCCATGAAATTCGCGTTTTTTTTTATCTCGTTAATAACAAGAGCTAAAAAAAAATGTAAATAAAAAACTTGTAGAAAATTCAGTTTTCTGAGACCGAGAAAAAAAAATTAGTTGAAAAAAAAGCACCCTAATAATTATATCTAAGTATATGGAATTATATATTAATTTTTCTACTCGGGTACGCACACGATTTTTTTCACATATTTTATACATATAATATTTATCATATTTGTAGAATATATGAAATATATAAAAAATTCGTGTGAGCTATATAATTATTGCTATAATATGAAGTAGGTATAGGCTTAATTTATCTGAGTTTAGAGAAAAATAAATTAATTTAAATAATCCTAGCTGGAGATAAAGCTATAGAATTCTGAAAGGTAGTCTATATTTACACTACTTCAATGTCTGATTCATCGTGTCGTAAATCTCATTTAAAAAAAAAAAAAATCGAATTTTCCCGGAGAAATGTCAAAATGGAGAGGTGCCCCGAGGCGAAGGGTCCGAATACACCAAGAAATATTTATTACCAATAATAAGCCGACTTTACTATCAAATAATTATGAAGACTTCATTTAATCAAATAAAGTAGAATGAATTAATTTTTACACAAAAATTAGTTAGTTTATCAACACAAAACGACTGTTTGAATTATTTGAACTATTCGAAAATTTGATTCAAAATTCGAATTTAATAATCCGATTCGAATAACTCGTAAATTCCAATATTCGCACACTCTTAGTTAATATCGTCATATATGTCCTCTAACTGTTGCCAATTTTAATCAATCAAGGGCTAAAATTTCGCTCATATCAGTACTTTGTATTAAGTTGGAAGAAAAGGACTTTAAAACTGCTATCATTAGAACAAGTGAAAAGTTAGTATGGTAAAGACATACTCTTCGGTTCTCTGATCAATTTTTTATACCTTTGGTTTATTTATTTCTACGATAATAATTTGATCTATAAAAATATAATTAACAAATTCTTATGAGATCTAACCCTTATACTTTTCATTAATAGTAAAGTAAACTTTTTGATTTCGCCATATTAAGCATTTGTGTAAGTCATATTTTTCGATTGAAAGAATATGATTGTCGTTTCAGTAGTACGCCCCTGTGTTAGTTCCCAATAGTGAAAAGCTTAACTCACGAAAAAAGTGTGCTTCTTTTAAATTTAATTATGCTAACTAGATAACAGTGACGCCTTGCGATCTTATAATTGGAAAATGATGGCGAAAAAATAAATTTTAATGATCCAATTTCTTCCGATATTTTTCGGTTTTTATGAGAATCTTCTAGTTTATTCTCGTGAAAATGTTTCTAATAACTTACGACTGTACATGAAGTTACTGTGATACTTATAATTGTTTCTCGCTGAAAAATTAACCATAGTTTTCCATAAACCTGTTTAGCCGCCTCTAGCTATTTCTTCAACCCTCAGTTTATATTTATCCCTTCATTTTATGAATTCTCATTCAGTGTAATAAGTTTACGGAATTTCTTATGGCTTTTTTCTATTCATAATACTTCTAATTGTTAAATTTAATTATACACATCTTCTTGAATGTATAATCCAATTTCATCTCTTAATTTTTTATACATATTTAAACTCTTCAGTTTCAAAACAAGAAATTTTTATATTATCTTTTTTCTATCTTGAATAGTTTTTAGTAGATTTCATAGAAATCTAACTATTGCATTAATCCTAATGACGGAGCTTGTGAAAAATTTTGCTATATTTTGATTGAACTCTACGATTTGAGTCAGAAAATACATATGGTTCAAATATATATATATATATATTAGGGTGCTTCGTTTGAGACGACTATTTTCTTTTCTCACTCCATTGAAAAAATATTGTTCTAAACATAGAAAAAAAAATTCCCACCAAAAGATAGTTCTTAATTTCAATTATAAGTACTCGCTGAATGAATTTAAAGTTTTCCCATATAATTAACCCGTGAAAATCATTATTTCTTGCTTAAATTATCTACAGCATAGCGACATTCCATGATATTCATTTGACCATGGGCGGAAGTTATAGAGAGATCCTTCTTCTTTAAAAACTCTTATAGCTCATTTCCAATTTATGAGCTATCTCGCTAGTAAAAAATTGTATATTCGATTTTTGCTCAAAAGTCGTGGTTTTTTTTTTATTTTTTCTCCTGAACTATTGATCTGACACCAAAATCGCGAAGGACCTTTTTTGTAAAGAATTTAATTTTCTACAAGATAGATTGATAGCTTAATAACCCTTCCAATAAATTGTCTCTGAGATAAATTTAATTAATTACAAGAAAACAATAAATGGCACAATTTTATCGTAATATTTATACTTTTTAATTAAACAACAGTTGAAAAAAAAAATCTATAATATTGTATAGTTTTATAATCAACAATTGTAATATCGTTCTAATGCCTAAATTAAAAATATTTTTAGATATCTTACAAATTTAACTCAAAGGAAATTCATTGAAAGAGTTCAGCTATTTTTTTATCTTGTAGGAAATTGAATTCTTTACCAAAAAGGTCATTTGTGATATAATATATATTAGACTGTGTCAAAATAAGTAGTAAATTACCTTTTGCCAAAAATCGATTAAATAGCAAAATGGTGTCTATATGAAAAAGAAATGTTGAAAAATTGACCTATTTTTAGACCGTTTGCGTCCAGTTCAATATTTTTCGAAGAGTGTGGTAGATTACTACATAAAACACCTTAATAAAGAGTCGTGGAAAGTTTCACCAAATTGGTCGAGTGGTTGCGGAGATTGTTCGTCCGCCAGTTGAAAAAAAGTGATTTTGAAAAAAACCCCGTTAAAAATTTTTTTTGCTCTATGATGTAATTTCTCTGTCTATTTTCAAGATTTGCGTATTTTTTTTTTAACTATGTTTTACAAATTCATCTTCATTCTATCATAAACCTTAGGTTAACAGTTTTGATTTCTTTTTTTATGTTAACCTGTAATCACCACCTTGTGGGACGGGGAATAGATTTAGTTCTGGAAATCACACAGACTACTCGTATTATGTCGTAAAAAAGTTATAAAAAGTCGGGTGATTTCTTTTCTTAGTTCAACATCTTTATTCTATACTTAGCACGTTATCACTTTTATATCTAATTTTTCTTATCATTTTTGTTTTTATATTTTCAGCAAACGGAAGAAGCGGCTCATAGATTCAGAAGCATCACGTAAGTTTACAGCTGCAGCTGATCCTGATGAAGAACCTAATACGTCACAAAGTTGGGTTTGGAGAGTTCTGAAGGCTGCATTGCCTTTACAGTTAGCCTTGATAGCTCTATTTTGCGCTGCATGTTTCTTAGAACCTCATTGTTGTGAGGCATCTAATAACGTTAATTTTATATTTACTCCACAACTGCGGTATATTCGTGGACCGCCACCAATCTAAAATGTATTTGTGGATTAAAAATAATATTTTTGCTCCATGGTTCATAATATCTGTTATTTTTATAAACAAATTGTGAAAAAAGATTTTTCTACCGTCATAATGATTGCTACAAGTATGAATTATGTAAAAGCAGTTTTTCTTATAATAGGTGTCTATTTGTTTTGAATTTTATTTTCTATAAAATATAATGAATGATTAAGAAAGTAAGAAAATACATCCGCAAATAAGATTTGTAAAGTTTTTTAAAGTAGTTGTTCAACAAGAAATTTATTTGAATGAATAATTGAGAAACTAAAATACTTCAATCACTTCAGCGACTAATGAACAAATGTCAGTTATAACCATTGTAAAAGTAAATTTTTTGTATACAAATATATAAGGTCCATAAACTATCATTACTTTGTATACGGCAGTAAGATTTGACGATTAATTTTTTATGAAAAAAATTCTATATCGAATTATTAAAATTGTGATACTTTTCATTTTTAGTTTAAACGATTTTTAATTCATCCAAAGTAATTTTGGTCTTCCTTAAGACATTTTGCCATCAAGAATACTTATCTTATAGAAAAAAATTTTTTGAATTCTGTACAGGACTGTCGAGAATTTACAACGTTATTACTTATGGTTTTTTTTTTGCATTTTTAATCAATTGTAAACTTAAAAAAAAATATAATTATCGACGTAAAAGGAAATAATGTCGGTAAAGACAATAAATGGAGATACTAGATGAAATATATTTCAAGTAGCTGATGAAAATAAAGTAAAAAATGGCATTTAATCAAAAAAATATAATTAAAGTCTTTCATTAAAATATTATGTCCTGGTAACCTCTCCGGTTTGAGAGTTACCAGTAGAACAACTAGAGCTGGAGATTAAGATGGTACGATCTCTAGAGTCGTAAGTAGAGGTTCTCGAACTATCTCCGAAATAACTACTTCGATGAATTTAATTAATATTTGGATTTATTCAACTGTTTAAAATACACTTTGAATTTATGTGGTTTGACAACTGCCGTGAAGTGCGATATGGTATTTAACGTAGATTTGATTTAATAGCCTTACGACAGAGATTTATTAAGAAGAGTCTTAAGTCAGTCACTTTGACATCCGAATGTCTTATTGTCTTGAGTTGATGCGCGTGGCGTTTCCCAGTTTTACTCGGATGACGAGCGCTGACTCAACTCCAGAGTCCAGGACACGCTGGAGTTCGTTATCATTTATCTATTTAGAACATTCCCCCAATGTTCTTGAATATACCTTATGTACTCAACGCTAGTTGTCTTACAATGAATCATTTTTATCAGTCTAGATTTTTTATTAACATTCTTCGTGAGAAAATATTAATGTAAACTTAAAAATATTTTGTTTATTCAGGTGTTGGCTGAGTTTCACACTTTCTGATCATTTTCTATTTCTATTATCTAATAGAAACTTATTATTTAACATTACTATTTAAAAAAAATGAAGATTTATGAAATCATTGTTCAATTTTTAGTGATTAAATTAACCTGCGTATTTGCTATCAAAGACATCTGCGAATGCAGATGGGTACGTAACAAAAAAATAAAAAGAACAACTACTTTAACTCAAGACTGAATAATAAATAGATTTTTTTTTATTTTGGAAATTTTTTCAATTTTTTATAAACAAAATTTCGTTAAATAAAATGAATTTTAGCTGTATATTAATAATAAATGAATGAATGATAGATTTTCATATTTATATTTTACGTTAATACAATTTTATTAAATTGAAATTATTTGTATCAAGCATTTTTTACCTTGATGAATGAATTTGTTAGATTAATGACATTTTTTTGAAGTCTAAAAAAAAATCACAAGCTTGAAATAAATAATATTTTGTTAAGAGTGACAATTTTTGATAAACACTCATCATAAAGATTTTTTTATGCTTATTTGTAAATAAATTTATATATTTTTATGTTTGTTATTTAGATATAGAGTTATATCATGTTGCATTATAAAGAATAAAGTTTGTATGATTTTATAATTGCTACACATCAAGATTTTTTAGGTTATCATTTCATTCGTAAGCAACAGAACGGGTGAAAAAAACTATGTCTATCTGTATCCCTTCGTTACTACTTAACCTAATAGAGCTGGTGTAAGTACGAGTGAGACACTAGAGAAAGCGCGAGTAACGGAAGTATGTATACATACATAATTTTTGATTAATAGCAACAAAAAGACTATGAAACCAAATATTTTAATACGAAATGTTATTGATGAAAAATGAGATTTTTAGTTAACTTTTTCTACAAGAATATTAAAGTTTGTTTAAACTTAAAACATTATGATACTCATCAAATTTTTTGTAAAAAGAACGATCATTCAATTGATACACTTCTTATTTTTATAGTAAGGAAGACTATTTTTTAATTTCTTAATTCAGAGATAATAAGCGTGTATTATGGAAAGCTGTTTTTTTTTCTCATATAAAATTTTTTTCACAGTTATATCAATTTTTTCTAAAAAAAATTTGCTCTTTTGTGTTTGAAATATGCATAAAGATTAACTGTATATGTATAATATATCTTACACATAGATGGACCATTTCAATCTGAGTTTTCTACATTTAAATCATGTATACGCCGGAATTAAAATTTGATTTACCTGCGGAAAAATTTTTTTATTTATAAACGGATACACATATACTATTATTCTTGTATTTACTAGTATGTTATGTGCTTGTAAGCGTATTTATGAATTATGTATATATTCATTATATCATTGATTATATCACTAAAAAGAAACATTTTTTTTATCTCCGCCGATTGTTTGAAAATGATGAGAATGGGTATTCTTCACCGGGAAGTATGGCGATCGTTTGGTATAATTTAAACACGGAATTGTTTGTGGAATCGATCTTAATTGTCTTCATATTCTTCAACATGCTTAAAAAAAGTTTACGAAAAAAAGAATATTTGCAAAAAATGAAGTTGTATGTAAATTGAAAGATAACTTTAATAGTACACGGAAAGAAATTTTCTTTAAAAATTACCGTTAAAATCACAGTAATCGTGGGACATTCGCCAATTTCTGATCTAATTACAATTCTTTTAATAATTATTTACAAATACAATGTGAACAATACAGAAAAGTACCATTAGTTTTTACTGTAGTATACCGGTAAACAATAATAAACGTAAAAAATTAATTAGATTACAAGTTATTTTTAGTCATTTAGTCTTAAAAATTACAATGAAATCAAAAGATTTTACTGAGCTGACTATAAAATTTACCGGAGTCTCCGATAAAAAAGAATTTAAGTAACGGTACTATCCACAGACTTTGAGGCGGCGCTGCAATCGCTGTAGACTTCTCAGCTGTGTACAAAATTTCACATGTCAGTGATCAGTTGACACTGAATTACAGTTAGTTCTAACAAACATTTATACAATTATCATTATAATAAAATTTTATATAATTAGTTAACTATTAATTGTAAATATGTGATTTAATGACATTCGCAATTATCTATAAATATTTGCTATTAGTTATGATACTGATTATTAATATTTATTTATGCCGTGGTTGTTATTTTATTAAAATTAAGTCCGCTTCATAATAAACTGCCAGCAGAGAAATAATTAGCGCCACTCAATAGTAACTATTTAAAATTTACTCACAATCATTGGTCGATACACTAGAACGTGACTTTTTTTACGATCTCTCTCAATTTCGTCTGGGTGTACTCGAAAAGTTCGTAAAAAAAGGAGGGGGTGAAACTTCACGGCCTAAGGCCGTGAACAAAAAACGGTATGGTAGATTCTCTAGTAAAGAGTCTCTTTACGGACGCCACCCAGCGCTCAAAAGTTGAACTTTTAAGTCCAGTAAATTTTACTCACACAACTGTAAAAAGTATTTCTGTTTCTAGTAAATAGTAAAGCAGCGCCTTAGCGTCCCATGATTACAATACGGTCCGGTTATTTTTGTCGTTAGTTTAATAGTAAATTTCAAAGAAAATTTCTTTCCGTGTAGGCTACGGTGGTGTTGTCTTTTTTTAATGCTTCAGCGCTATTTTTGGTCAAAATTGGCGAGGAGTTACAGGAGTTTAGTTATCATTTTTTAACAAATGATTTTAACGATGTAAAAATAATTTAGTTAATTTTTTTCATGCATTAAATACCCCTTATAAAATTTCAAAACGATCAAAGATGATCGAACTTGAAAAAAACATTATATTTGGTAAAATAACCAATAAATAGGTCTTTTACAGTAGAAAACAGCAAAATCAAATATCTTCTTACGAGGTGATCATGTTACATATGTACTAAATTATCACAATACACTTATTGGATATGATAAAAAAAAAAACATTTGGTGGTATAATTGTGTTCTAAATACGTGTTTTTTAATTGTCACAATTATAGATAATATTATCTATATGTATTTTGTTCTAAAGATAACTTAATGACTAGTATTTTATCGCATTTATTATGCACCTGGATTCATTAGTTGTTATTGCTTCGCTTTAATAATTAAAAAATACTTACTATTGTCCAATTATAAGCATCAAGCTTGATAATATGAAAGTTCTCTTATGATTAATTTGATGTTACTTCCCTGTCAACTTTTTCATAGTAATCCCACTAAGATTCTTATTTGTTTTATCGAACCATTTCATGAAGTATTATTTTCAAAATTGAATAGTGAATAAGATAAAACTTTGACATTATATTTTCATATTGAAAGAGTTGCTTCAATGTACAAAAAATGTTATGCATCTGCGTTAGTATCGTCTCAAAAACTCAAAATCTTAACGACGAATACATATTTTGCGATGATTATTCAATACGCCATATGGACACTGTTATGCATTAATGTGTTAAGTGCTATGGAAATCCTATGTACTTAACACACTATTGCATAACAGAACCCATATATGAAAGATTGTATTAACGATAAGATATCAGTAATTATTTTACTATAGTAGATAGTTAATTGATTAACCAGAACGATTGAAAATGATTGATAATTGAATAAACTTGTGCCTTAATAGTTTAATAAATTTGTAAAAACAAAAATGTTTGATTTATTTTTTACTATTTAAAAATAAAATTCATCAATGAAAAAAAATAATTAATTGAATAAATAATAAATACAATTATTTGTATAAGCCCGATATCAAATGATATTATGCATGAGTATTACCTAACCCATTATCAGTCACTCAATTTATCCGACTGTCGCACTTCGCGTAGTCAAAATGGTAGTCTAGTTAACAAGTTGTGAAGAAGGTATTATAAGCGGGGAGGCGGAGGGGTGTCGCGGGCAGCGAGAGCCGACATCGCGGGACTCATCGACGAACGCGAGCCACCACTACTGAATATAAGGTCTTGAATTGAGCCATCAGCCATATAGACAAATTTGGGAATTAGGGAAATAAAGGATAAAGGGAAAGGGAGGACCTTTACTCGGTAGGAATTTTTCGGTAACTGAAAAAAGTAATTCGGACAGCCCAGACCGGGACACGAACCCGGATCGTTTGGTTACGCGCCAAAGGCTCTACCAGTTAAGCTATCTGAGACACTGTCCGTAATTACTATTCAGTCACTTAATAAGACCTTTCGAGTAATAAACACCACCGTCCATCTTACGGTAAAGAGCCATATGGACAAATTTGGGAATTAGGGAAATAAAGGATAAAGGGAAAGGGAGGACCTTTACTCGGTAGGAATTTTCGGTAACTGAAAAAAAGTAATTCAGACAGCCCAGACCGGGACTCGAACCCGGATCGTTTGGTTACGCGCCAAAGGCTCTACCAGTTAAGCTATCTGAGACACTGTCCGTAATTATTATTCAGTCACTTAATAAGACCTATCGAGTAATAAACACCACCGTCCATCTTACGGTAAAGAGCCATAACGCATCTTACGCGTTTTGGACGGGAGAATGAAATTGAATAATAAATAATTAATTAACAATATATCGATATTTATTAACAATAAAAAATTAACAATTGAAGCGCTCACTCACACACACTATAATCACTTAAAACTATAGCCTAATTAACGGCTAACCAGAACCAACGAATAACTCTGCGCAAAGACTGCAGTGCGACAGAGATCGTCTAGCCTAACTAACGGCAAACCAGAATTATTTAATTACTCTGCACAAAGACTGCAGTGTGACAGAGATCGTCTGGCCTAACTAACGGCTAACCAGTACCAACTTAACACTATTAACACTCTCTATCACACATTACCCATACTAATCTTCACACACATATCCCACACTGGTAAAAATTGATTTATAAATTTATTAGTTTTGTTTTTAAAAGTAATTGACAGTTTTCAATAAATTAATCTACTTTAAAAATTCCAAATAAAAATATTCAGTCATCAGTAATTTACTAAACCGATATTTCAAAATTAACAAACCAATTAACAAACAATTCTAAATTAACTTGAACTAAAGATTTTCGAATTCTCAATTTCCGACTGTTAATTTATTTTTGATTTAATATATTAAAATAGATTAAAATTCCTAACTAATTTATTGCCGTGGTCTTAATAATACAACAATAAATATTTAATTACAAGAGGTCTTAATATCTTGAATTTTTGGGAAGTAAGGGCGTTAGTTAATTAAGTGAAGGGTACGGAGATATTGTTACGGTATTTATTTAAAAGAACTTAAATTTTACACGCGTGTATGAGGTTGCTAAAATACCGTGTGAAGCTTAGGGGTTTTCGGGACTAACTGATTTTCTCTAAGTGTCCATCTCGGCCTCTGACCTCTCAAGAGGTAGGGGGTACTCGATGGAAGTATAGATATAGATTCTGAAGATATGGAAAATTACAGAAGTAGAAGTATAGTTGAGGAAGATCGGTAGAAGTATATGTAAAAGCAATCATTGAACTCAAGGATCCGGTCGCTGGCCACGCTACACAAGTTTCTAATCCTTTAATTGCTCTTTAGAAAACGGAAGGTTATTGGGATTTTTATGGGAATATTTGGGAAAAACCCTTAAACTTCTTACAAGCAAACTTGTACATATCTTTAATCCTAGTACAATATTTTTATTAGGGTCTCGCCAGCTGCGAATGTGAATTTTATTACTTGCAATGCAATTACAATAAAATAAAATTTCCCAAAATGTTCTTGCAGCAGACGAGACTCTATCAGTTGCTTGGCATCACCAAGTAAATTATAATCCGGTATAATTTATGGTGATGCGACACAACTGAAACTTCTCTTAACAAAATCTTAAATGTAGAAAAATCTACACCTTAAATCATAACTATATTTAATGAATTATAACTATCGAATAGTGTAATGATTAAACAATTATAAATGATAATAACTAAATAATATAATAATAATAATAATAATAATAATAACGAAATAATTATAAATAATAATAATTAAATTATCCAGGAGTGGGTGGAAGATATGACCCCCACATCACCCCTCTGCCAGTGATGAAGTCACGAGTATCCATCCTGAAAACGGTCGGGAAATCTTACTCGTCTTCCTGTCCTTGTCTGCCGTGGGTTGTCGACCCTTGGTGGAACGCCTGGATTCGGTTCTGGTGGTGCTGAAAATTCGGGTGGAATTGGAAGTTCTGGAGCTGGATGGACTTCTCGATGATGTTGATGCTCTGGTGGGGCCGCGGGATTCCTTGGGCGTCCACGACGTGGACGTACAATGATTACCTCGTCGCCCAGCTCCACTAGTACTGGCTGCTGCTGCATCTCCGGTTGTGGCGGGAGCTCTGGTGGAATTATAGGCTCTCTTGGATGACCGCGTCGTGGAAGAGCGATGACAACCTCGTCATCTGGTTCCTCCAGTTCTGGTTCTTCGATGTCGTTTGATATTGTGTATGCCGGTTTCAGGCGATCAACAGTGACTGTAGTGTTTCTACCATCCATGTCGATGGTGAAAAACCTATCATCTCTGCTATAACCGGATAAGGTCCTGTATATGGTTGTTGAAGTGGCTGTTTGGGTCCGTCGTATCGCACAAACACATGACTGGCTGTAGTAAGGTCTTTGGAAACGAAGATCTTCTTCTCGCCATGTCGATTTACGGCTGCTGGACGCAATTGCTGGAATCGTTTTCTGAGTTCTTTGACGAAAGTCGCCGCACCAGAATCGTCATTCTGTGGTGCACGTGACGTTAGGAACTCGCCTGGAATACGTAAAGGTTGATCGTACAACATCTCTGCAGTTGTAGCTCCCAAATCTTCCTTCCAAGCTGAACGAATGCCCAGCATGACTGATGGTAGTGCCTCTGTCCATCGGTCTTGATGACAGCGAATAGCTGCTTTTAGTTGCCTGTGAAAACGCTCGACTATGCCGTTTGCTGCAGGGTGATACGCCGTTGTCCGAATGTGAGTCGTGCCGGCGATTTGATTCAGATGTCTGAATAGGTTAGACTCGAACTGCCGACCTTGATCCGTGGTAACGCGCAGTGGAACACCAAATCGCGCGATCCAGTTATCGAAAAATGCTCGAGCAACTGTCACAGCCTCCTGGTCTGGGAGTGGAACTACCTCTGGCCAACGGGAGAATCTGTCTATCATAGTTAAGCAATACCGGTTGCAATCACAACGCGGCATAATAATTAGATCTAGATGGACATGTTCAAACCTGGACGATAGAGGAGCAAACGACCCAACTGGAGCTGAGACGTGGCGAGTGACCTTGGAACGCTGACACTCGAGACAACATCTAGCCCATCTCCTGCAATCTGCCCTCATAGATGGCCAGACATACCGCTGTGCTGCAAGTTTGACTGTTGCGTTTGCGCCTGGATGCGACAGCTGGTGGACTGAGTTGAACGCTGCTTGTCTGAACGGCTTAGTGATGAATGGGCGAGGTACTGTAGTCGAAACGTCACACATGACCATGACGCCCGATCTTGGAATTGGAACTAGTTTTAGCTGGAGCGACGAGGATTGATGTTGCAGGTTCCGAATTTCTTCATCTGTCTTCTGAGACTCTGCTAACTTTCCGTAGTCCATGGTTGATTCCAGTTCCTCGATCCGTGATAGCGCATCTGCAACAACATTATCTGAACCTGAAACATGACGAATTATTATATATATATATATATATATATATATATATATATATATATATATATATATATATATATATTAGACTGTGTTAATTAGTATATATATTAGACTGTGTCAAAATAAGTTTTTATTTTTTTTTTTCGATTAAGCGTATCTTAAAAGTTTCTTCAATATAAAAAAAAAATTCTCCTAAAATTTGAGCTCAATATCTCAAAAATTGAGCTGGCGCAAGGGGGGGTCCCCTTTCCCATTTAAATAACATTGTAAAATTTTTTTTTTTTTATTTTTAAAATTACTACACGAAAAAATTTTTTTTTTCAATTTTGCTTATGACCATCTTGTAGGAAATTTAATTCTCTACAAAATTGTTTAGATCCATTTTTCTTCTAAACTCAACAGAAACGAAGTTACAGAGGGTTAAATAAGAGGAAAAAAATAATTAATGAATAAATAACAGAAAAATATTTATTATTTTAACTTATCAATTAATTAAGTCAATATACTTCAATATTCATCAAGAATTTTTTAATTTAACATTATTTCGAATTAATAACAAAACAAAGTTTATAATAAAACAGAAGTTAATTACAATTATTTTATAATTACAATTATATTTACACATTTTTTTTTCACTGTTGACTAGTTGGATTGATATAATTTTGTTTATTGCACGAAGGATATAATTTGCGATGATGCTGTACAATTTTCCACAAATATTGTTTTTGTTCTTCGTCTTTAGAACCAAACTGAATGAATTCTTCGACTAAAGCAACAGCTCTTTCAGCAATATCGTTGACTACCTTGACATTTTTTAACAACGATAGGCAAGTTAGATCATTTTCATCACTCGGCCACTGTGAAGGAGGTAAATCCAGGAAATCACTCGAAAGTTCAAACTGTTCGAATAATGTCATAGACTTCTTCGTTATAAAATCACCAACATTTTTAATACTCAATAAATCTAAATTGCCGCGATCAACATCAATACGTTTTTTATCAGTTTTACTCTCCCTCGTTTTTATTGCTTCAACCATTTTTGATTTTACTTCCAGTGACACAGAATCATCAAAGAAAGCTAGTGAGGCAATTTCTTCCGATAAATACCACAAATGGTTCGCAAATTTTTTAGAAGTAACGTCGGAAATTTTTACATCAATATTTTTAAATTTTATAAGGTCCTGAAGAAAATTAAGATCTTGATTCGGAGCTTTAATAGCACTTGGACAACTAAACCAACCTTTTATATAAATTTTGACGATAAATAAACATATTCTACCAAGTTTTGATACTTCATCTGCTCTGATATGAAATTGACTCTTAAACAATAAATGGCTTTTGCAAGCCACCTTGCATGGTGAGTGGCTCCAGGTACTTTAAATTTTATCCCAGTAGAAGGAATACCTCCTAAAAAGATACAGGATAAATCTAATAACTCTTTATAATCATTGCGGGGATGATGTATCTAAAAAAATTGTAAAAATCATTATATAAATTAACGTTTAATAAGAAATTGCATCTAAAAAATAGTATGATTTTATCAAAATATTACTTACATTTGTTTGATCAGAAATAAACTGTAGAATATTGTCTTTCTCATCTTTCACGTGAGTATAAATAAAATCATCTTGTACTCCGATTTCAAAACGTTCTTGATCAATTGTTGACCAATTATTCCTAAACCGAGTAAAAATGGGAACATTTGGACTATTCGTCACGGGCCAACAAATTTCTGCAGCGCTTCTTAAGACGAGTTCGTAAATATGGTGGCGACAAGCGAAGTACAAAAGATTTTTATCTAACTTTTTTTCAAGTAAATGACATGTTAAATACTATTCTCCAGTTTCCAATCATCTAAAATATCAACTATAGCAGTAGCTTGTTTAATCCCAGTTGCAGGGTGTAATTTTGGAACACCCAAAAGTTGTTCAGTACTTTCCCCGGAAACAATAATTGGTAGTCGTTCAACCTTTTTTGAATCATCATCTGGGAGCAGTTTGCCATCCCAGTGTAGTACTAAAGAAGGAGAACTTTGTAAATTTTTTTTTAGTTCGGATACAATTGAACTTCTTAATCGTTTGCGATGTCTGTGAATAGAACTAGCACTGCAATTGATACTTTTAATATCCGCATTCAATGAAGTTGCAAAAGCACAGATTAAATAGGCGGCCTGTCTACTGCTTACTTTAGTACGGTCTAAAGTAGATGTCACACACGGAGTCATTACATTCATCTTTTTTTTTTTCAGATTTAAGTATGGTGGTATTTCATCCTCAAAATTAGATATGGTTCTTTTCAGAGAAGCATTTGAATCATATGAACAAAAACGAGACAGTTCTTCAGATGATACACTGACGTTAGACATTGTCCTACTCAATTCTAAAAATAAAAATTTTTCATTAGAATTTAAAGATCAATAAAACGAATTAATTATATACCTTGGACAACGTTATCTTCATCATAATTATGAGTACTTATTATTGAATCATCTATATTCGGTGACACTGGAAGACATCGATTTTGATTCTTTTCAAAATTTAACATTTGCTTCTGACGTTCTGTCAATTCATTACTTTTCGAGGATATATTAAATAAATCACCTAACTTGCGACAGTAGTTCTGTTCATTGTGCTTATGTGTCGGAGACTTTTTTCGTGATGAGCTTTTTTTCAAATTTTTCCACTCATAGTATAACTTTTCTATTTTATTAATTATCCATTTAGATTTAATTAATATTATGCCAGTGGGACTCCAAATATTTATCACATCATTGCTAACATCAATTGAACTTTCATGAATACTTTTTTTCAAAAAATAATATTTATAAAAAAATAAGCTCATCACCTGTCGGTTTGATGGCAATTTACGACCACTTATCTGACTATTACACATACCAACTAAATAAACAATTATGTTTTTATTCATTATTATTAACGGATTTTATCCAAAAAACTTTAAATTAACTTTAATTTATAGGGACTTTTAGTTAACCTCACTTGTAATAAATATATATACGAGAGGTTAGAACAATAAAAAGATGCTATCCTATGAAAAAGTATTATTTTTATCCGTTAGATGTCACTGCTTGATAAATCATAAAAAAAGCAACTTTATTGACTGTAATATTCGATTTTTATTTTTTTCCTCTTATTCAACCCTCTGTAACTTCGTTTCTGTTGAGTTTAGAAGAAAAATGGATCTAAACAATTTTGTAGAGAATTAAATTTCCTACAAGATGGTCATAAGCAAAATTGAAAAAAAAAATTTTTTCGTGTAGTAATTTTAAAAATAAAAAAAAAAAATTTTACAATGTTATTTAAATGGGAAAGGGGACCCCCCCTTGCGCCAGCTCAATTTTTGAGATATTGAGCTCAAATTTTAGGAGAATTTTTTTTTTATATTGAAGAAACTTTTAAGATACGCTTAATCGAAAAAAAAAAATAAAAACTTATTTTGACACAGTCTAATATATATACTAATTAATCCCCGGCTCGAAATTTGCTCGCCGGTGTCCAGGGTCATGAACGGGGATTGTATTAAATATAACAAAATATAAACAAACACTTCATTTTAAGTAAATTAGAGAAAAACTAAACCTCTTTTTTGGCCTGATCATATTGATAAACAATATAAACAATACATTAGAACACTCTTTTCACACATATTCAAAATTATTAACTCGATTCAAAATCCATAAACAATATAAACAATGTAAGCATTATGAACTAAATACAATAGAAACATTCTATCCAAAACATACACGATGGTATTCGCGGTTCAATCCCCAAAAACGCGGTCTACAAATTGCATACTAGATTCCCAATAACCCCCCCCCCCCCATGGCGACTAGCCGTCAACCCTGGGGGTCCTAAATTCTACCCAGAGAACGAGTGGAGAGTATTCTCCTCGTCCCCACTTACACGGCTCATGGTCACCTACTGGATTTTGACAGAAGGCCAAAATCCAGGGAAGTGGAGTCTTCAGATGTGCTCAAAAAGATACTTACCCATGTTCTAGTCGAACCAGGGTAATTTTCCTTTGGTTGTTGTTCTTAGAAGAACATTCCCGGAACAATTACACTGTCGGAAGACTTCCCTTTTATCGAATACAATTTTTGCTTTTATTATTTTTCCAACAACTCACTTGTAACGGACCGGAATGATTGTTTTTGTTATCTATACGGTGTTTACAAACTATCATTTTAATTGGCATTTCCTTCATTTTCTATCCCTTCGGTTTGTCAAATTCTAAGTTTTTATTTTCGATAGAAAATTATTTTATATTTTAATCGGTCTTCTTTCATTCTCTATCCATTCCGCCGCTTATTTTCTAAGTTTTTAGTTTTCAAAATCCTTTCTCGTAAAATAATAATCGCTATTTCTTTCATTATCTATCCATTCCTCACTTTCCCATACTAAAAATTGCTCGAGACTTAGAATAATTTCCCATTCTTTTGAATTCTTTTACAATTATTTTTCGTTACTCACTCGGCTTCAAAATAATTTCTCACACTCTCAATTAATTTCTACTTTAATCAAATTCAGTAATAATAATGAACTAAAATATTATTATTAATGAAAGTTAATAATAATCGTCGTAATAAATCATTTAATTATTTTTATTAAATTTTTAAGTAATTAATAATAAACAAAAATACTCTTAATACACAAATTAAATAACCTTGGTCACATTAATACTAGTTCTATACACAGGTTTTTTTTACACCTCGATAGAATTCCTTACCAAATAAATAAAATAAATAAATAAAAATAATTTACTTGATATAAGCATTTATAAATGAATAATTCAGATCGTTACGGATCAAAGCTTATTATGTCAATTTTTATTTCAATTCACTGACGTTTCATCATGGATCATGGCTTTTTAAGGCATCTGATTAAATACACACAAAAATTACAAAAAATTTTTTCTTATAATGTAAATAATATTACTAATTTTTGTATATATTCAATACGATGCCTGAAAAAGTCATGATCGATAAAAAAACGTAGCTGAGTTGAAATAAAAAATGACATAAAAAAGCTTTGAACCGTAACAACCTGAATTACTTATTTTTTTTTATTGAATACATATATAAATATAGTTTTTCCAAAAATGCATTAACATTAATATAGTTTCATCGTATACAAAAATATGAATAACATATATGAATAAAAGTTATTAAAAATTTCAACAATTTACAGCTCTTATTCTTCCTCATCGTCACTAATAGTAATGATAGGAATTGATGTTACATCAGTACAAATTACACTTAGACGATTCAATGAATCACCAACGGTTTTGAGCCACACGATTTTCTCTGAGACTTTGCTTCGTCATTGACAATTTTCAGAACTGCACCCTCAAGTGAACCAGTTAAATAACCTTGACGTTGTAATGCCATCCTCATTAATCCAGACAATACTGAGTCTGAAAACACATTTTCCTACTCGATCGGCGTGATCACTTGATCAACATCTAGCTGCGGCAAAGCCATCATAAAATTTTCCTGAAAAAAATTAATTTATTAGAGGTCGAAATCACTTTATTAGATTCTGAGCAAAATTTGTTGAAAAATATCAATTATTCACATTAATTTGTTATAAATAGCAATCACTTTAATAGATTCTAAACGGAATTTTGATTTAAAACTGAATTTTAAAAATAAGTAACTTTAATAGATTCTGAACAAAAATATTAAAAATTAATTATCAATTGATCATGTCAATTTATTATAAATAAATATTATTGCAATAGATTTTGAATTCTAAAATACGAAAAAAAAGGCTGTGGCAAGACCATCATTAAATTTTTTTGAACATAAGTTTTAGAAAAAAAATTAATTTATTGGAGGTTGAAATCACTTTATTAGATTCGAAGCAAAATTTTCTAAAAATATCAATTAATCATGTTAATTTATTAGAAATAGCAATCATCTTAATAAATTCTAAACGAAATTTTGATTCTGCACCAAATTGCGTGTTAGGTTTATACATGAAGATTGTAAAATTACAATAAATCTTAGTAGATTTTCTGTCAGATGTTGGAAAATTACATGAATTGTATTTTATTTCGCATTGCTATACACTGATTTGTAATTTTACTTATTATTTGTTTTGTAATATGATTGTAATTTTACAAAAATTTTTAACAGTGTAGTACAATTAAAAATTTTATATTATTTTCAGAAATATAATAAAATAATCATAATTTATTTTGTTGTGTAAAAACTTTTGATAATTTCTAACAAGGTGATGTTAATTTTTATTTTAAATAGTTTTTCAGGTTTTGTTACGACAATAGTAGGAATTCAGTGGGTAGAATTCGAATACCCAGATAGCAATATGATGTCTTTTACAGTTCTTGCAGAACTCTTATTTAAGATTTGGACGTCAGAATTTTGATCAAAATGAAGTCTCTAAGACGTCTTGAGGACGTCGAATGCGCCACCTTAAGAGTAAATCAGGACTTCATAAAGAGGATTCTTAAAGAACTCTTTTTTCTGAGTTCAGAAAAAAGAGTTCTTACAGAAGTCAGAATTAGGAGCCCTTTCTGACTTCAAACAAAAAGAGTTCATACGAGATATTTTCAGTTTTAATTGTAATTAATAATAAAAAAAGGTTAAATTAATAAAAATTAGGTACATTAAAGTATGTTCAATTCGAAATAAAAAAAAAAATCGGTTCACTCGCAGCTGAGTAGATAGATTCACTAGCGGTCACCCATCCAAGTATTAACCATTACCAATGCTGCTTAACTTCATTTATGGCGTGTTGTCCCCTGGTCCGGCTTGGCTGGCTACTCCTGATGGGATAATGTATTTCTTTTTTCTACGTAAACTCTTGTGCTCACATAGTTATAGACGACTTCTAACAACGATAAAAAAGTTTATGTCGACTTTTCTACCCAAAAAATAAAGAAAAACGCCTATTGTTTTATAATTATGATTTAACTATCATTAAGTAGAATTACTCAACGTTTTATTATTTATAATAAAACGTACTTGAAAGCGATTATTTTGATTTTTTTATTTATTTAAAACTTTTTTAATAATATGGCAGAAATTTTTTCCAGTCCAAAATTTTGACGTTCTACCAAATCAGAAAAAAGGCCTCCTTAAGAATTTATATTCTTGATGTCTTATGAAGTAAGAAAAAAAGAATTCTTTAAAAGCTCATATCCCTGATTTCTTACGAAGTCAGAAAAAAGACCTCTTTCAGAGCTCATATTCTTGACGTCTTACAAAGTCAGAAAAAAGAGTTCTCATAGAGCTCATATTTTTGATGTCCTACAGAATTCAGAAAAAAACTTCTTAAAGACTTCTTGATTTAAAGTTCTGAAAAATGAGGTTGTTAAGACGTCATATTTGGAATTCTTATAGAAGTCTTTAAAAAGACATCTTTAAGACATCTTTCTGACTTGCATGTTGTCTGGGTAGCGGATAGTTAAGAAAAGTGTAAATAATCTGTATTATAAAGTGTATGATTAAAATCTAGTGTACCATCATGCTGGAAAATTTAATAAGACAGTATTTTTCGGAAGATTATACAATCTCTCAGATACGAGAGTTGCTAATTACAAGAAATAAAATCAGAGTATCACTTAGTACGATCAAACGGATATTATCCTTATTAGGTCTAAAAAGAAAAAATGTGTGCGAATCCAATATGAGTGATATAGTGGCTGCGGTAGTTGAGGAGGTTCATTCATGTGGTTATAACCTAGGCTATAGAAGTTTATGGAGTAAATTAAAATTAGAATACAAATTAGTTATAAAAAGAGAAACTGTATATCGTATATTAAAGATTGTAGATTCAGATGGAATGGCCAATCGGTTTGGAAATAAGCTACGTAGAAGACTTTACTCAAGTCCAGGACCAAACTTCATTTGGCACCTAGATGGTTATGACAAGCTCAAACAATTTGGATTTGCAATTCATGGTTGCATTGATGGTTTCTCAAGAAAAGTTTTATGGCTAGAAGTAGCTTCAACAAATAATGACCCATCAGTCACAGCTTATTATTTTTTAAAAACTGTAAAATGTCTGAAGTTTGAGCCAACGATTGTTCGATCCGACAAAGGTTCTGAAAATGGTCTAATAGGAGAGCTTCAAACAGGATTACGACAAATACACACCGATAAGTTTGCTGGAAAAAAAAGTTTTATTCAAGGCAAGAGCGTAAAAAACCAACGAATTGAATCTTATTGGGGACGAATGCGTCATCACACTGTCGATTTTTATATACAGTTTTTCAAATGTATGCAAGAAAAAAGATTATTTGATGGAAGTAATTTACATATTAAATGCCTCCAGTTTTGTTTCGGTCCACTCTTAAAACACGATTTAAATAATAATAAGAAGTTATGGAATCAACATCGTATTCGAAGACAGGCAGTTCGAAATCATCTTGCAGGACGACCAAATGCTTTGTTTTATTTACCCCACCAGCATCGCAGCAAAGACTATAGAAAAATGATAAATCCTGATGTTATTGATAAGCTTATAGAAAAGTTTACCAAAACACCAAAATTATTTGATCCACTCATGAAAGAATTATCAGAACTTTTAATACCTAACTTAGACATTCCAACGAATCCCACAGAAGCATTGGGCTTCTATAAAAAAATACTTCAAGAATATGCAACATTCAAAACACAAAGTGGTAATTGTTCCTGAGCCTGAAAATGACCGATAATTGTTAGGAAAACTTTCAAAATTCAACCGATGAAGTTATAAGAAAATCCTAAGTGCATTTTATTATTTAATTATTCATGTAATTCCTCGATTTTTTGTTAATTTGCAAAAAATTGCCATATTCTGAAAAAATTAACACTTACTATTTTTATGAACATGGTAATTGTTATTACAGAAGACAGGTTTTATTTTGAATGTGAAAAGTTACAATATCAAGAAAAATGTTTGTTTATTATGAGAAATTATATAATTATATTGTGTATCCAACAATTGTACATAACATAAAATAATTCATCTTACAGTAAAAGACTTCTTTTTTTTATGCATCTATTTATCCTTACCTAAATATTTTACGAAACATGGAAATAAAATTTTGATTTTATATACTATTATTCTATTACTTCTACGATATAAAAGTTATTGCAAGTACAGCAATCAATACTGTTTGATTCTTAACTTTACGTATAATAAACTTACATATCTTTTGCAATAAATACTGATAACAACATTTTTTACTTATTATCAAAAACTATATTATTTTTTTATACTGGTAACTAAAATTTATGAGGTATTGGCATAGTTGTAACTTATTTTTGTTCTCAAAATACAATTTTAACATATAAAGGCAAGAACAATTTTAAATTAATAATGCTACTTAGTTAACTTATTAGGTAACTTTAAAACATAGCAACAGTCATAAATAAATTTTTAATATTTTAAAAATAAACTTACATAGTTTTTAACATTAAAATCTTTATATTCTAAACGTTCGTAACTTGACCAATATTTCTATTTAAAACATTACGATATATATAGATAGTAATTTTTTAATTAAATTGTAATTGAAAATTTTTCTTCTTCAACCATAGATTTTTCCCATCAGCAATATTTCTTTATGATTTCTTTGTAACAATTTTAATATTGTTTTTGTAAAAACGCTTGAGCAGTTCCAGCAACATTTAGGCTTTCGGCCTTTTTGTTGGTTCGCGTTCAAAACACGCACTTACATGATCACGGATAGATACAGGTATTTCTTCTAAACCACTTGGCTTCTTTAATTTCAAGATCGTTTGTCGTAAATTTGGAATTGTGAAGCTTGGAGTACTATCCCAAACACTTTTTTCGGAGAAAAGTTCTGTGATGCAGCAAGCCATAGACCACACATCAGACTGCACTGTTCCCGGTTTATTATCTATTAATATCTCTGGTGCCATATACATTGGTGTGCTATGAAAATTTTGACCAACCGCTGTGTTCAAAGCTAACATAATATCACAAATTTTGCTTAACCCTAGATCACAAATTTTTACTTCAAAATTTTTATTAATTAAAATGTTGTCAGGCTTCAAATCTTTGTGAAGAACAACTGGATTCAGCTCATGAAGGTAGGAAATACCTTTGCAAATTTGTAAAGAAATGAAGTAATTCCTGTTTTTTTTCACTGCGTAATCTAAATCATGTTCTACATTTAAAATAAACGATTTTAGACTAGAGCTTTCAAAATACTCCATTATAATTTAAGTTTTTAAATCTGTAAAACATACAGCCATTATTGAAATTATATTGGGGTATCTGATTTTGTCCATTATATTAATTTCTCGTAGCAAATACTTAATGTTTTCATTAGCATTTAAACATTTGACGGCGACTTCGGTACCATGCCAAGTCGCTAATTTAACGCAGCCAAATGAACCTCGTCCAAGGACATTATCAGTAAATTTAATTTGATCTTCTTCAACAGTTGGTATCGATAGGCTTAAAAATGCTTCATCTTCCTTTTTACATACTGATGTTGGCAGTTCAGTATGAATTGTTTTATTTAAACGTACGGAGCTGGTACCGTTATCTTTTTTATCTATTGAGATATGGTTTGCCAAAGTAATACTTGAAGATTCTTTCTTATTTGATACAAAAAAACGTAATCGCGATCCAGCTACCGAAACCTTTGTTAAAGATTTGTGATTGAAATTAAGCTGTGTTGACGTCATAGCTTTTTCCTGTGGCACAATTTTCACACTATCTCCACTTTTTACGGAAGCATGCTTTTCTTGAGTTGTACTTAATAAAAAAAGTCGTAATTGAGAATTTCTGCATTTCAATTTACTGTGACAAAACTCCCAAAATGTAGACTTCTTTTCTATTGGTGCAGTGAAACTGTCAAAAATTTCCCCATTAGAATTTGCTAACTGGATCAATGAATTATCCCAAATATTATCGTTGTATATATTTTTCATAGCTTCAACTGCTAATTTTTTTATTTCATCGAAAGAATAGTCATGATTATAATTGAGTTCTAATTTTTTTATCCCACCGTAGGGTTCTCTCATTTGCTTAAAAATATCTCGGATTGCATCACTTGCCTGGGAAATTTGATGTAAAACATCCTTTTGTTTTAAAATATCCTCCGACTTCATGTTGATTTAACAAACTACTTAACATGTATGATTATTATATATCCGATACAGGTTAATTTATACTAATGAAACAGTCAAAACCCTCACGATACCTTCCATCATTTAATTCACTGTCTTTATCAATTACTACAAAGCCATACTTATTGTCATTCCAGCATGCTGAGCATAAGTCCTTGAAAGTATTGTACTGCACATCAGTATTTACATGATCATCGTAAATGTGTTTTAAATTCATTTTGTAACAATACTTTTCCCTAAAATTTAACCAAATTTTTACCGGAGGCGGAGATACCGGCTGGGTAGAGTATTTACGCTCGCCCTTTTTAAATATGTAACGAAAATAATAAAAGTAACCCGGACACTCTTCAGGCTGGGTTAGTGCACGATAGGACGCCAGGTAATTTTCTAAAAATTACCAAAATAATCTAAATTCCAGGGGCCGCCCCGGACGATTAATTAACGATTTAAATTAATATGCGAGTGGAAGAATAATCCGCAGAGTAATGTAAATTGAAATAAAGTTAGGGTGAAAATAGAAATAAAGAATAGTTAATTATCAAGTATAGCCTTAAATTTAACAGTAGGAAGGAAGACAAGTTGTATTAAGGACCATAGGAGAGTTAAATAGTTAGCATAAAGGAAATATATCAAGAAAGTATTTATGAATAACGTAAATAAACTTCAAACTATATGTTTATTCAAGATACGGCCTAAGAGGTTTAAATCAATGAGATCCTTCGTGGGCCAGTTAATCCTATTTTTACATACAAATTAAACTCTTCTTGGAATTCTTGACTAACAATTATTCTCTTTCCAACCAAAATGAAATAAAATTAAAATAATATAATTTTCAAGGTTAACAATACCCTCGTAGGGAAGCTATAATTTAAGTATTAACCTTGATCCAACAATATTTAACATAATTTGCATATAAAATATTATTTAATGCAGTATGATTTGTTCAAACAAATAGAAAATATTTTAGTAAAAATAGTTCTCTACACGATAGGATATCTATACGATTTATAAAATCTCGAATCGTTTGATACCTATATCGTTGAATCAATTTTTATTTTCACTCATGATTTGTTTAAACAAATAGAAAATGTTTCAGTAAAAATAGTTCTTTACAAAATAGAATATCTTTACGCTTCATGAAATTTCGAATCGTCTGATACCTATATTGTTCAATCAAATTTTTTCTTGTTTACTTATTATTTGTGTAACAATACTTTTCCCTAAAATTCGACCAAATTTTGTTCGTTACCAGAGGCGGAGGTACCGGCTACGTAAAGTATTTACGCTCACCCTTTCTTTTGCTTTTTGAAATTTAATACGAGATAAAAATAATAAAGGTAACCCGCAAACTCCTCATGCAGGGTTAGTGCACGATAGGACGCCAGGTAATTTTCTAAAAATTACCAAAATAATCTAAATTCCAGGGGCCGCCCCGGACGATTAATTAACGATTTAAATTAATGTGCGAGTGGAAGAATAATCCGCAGAGTGATGTAAATTGAAATAAAGTTAGGGTGAAAATAGAAATAAAGAATAGTTAATTATCAAGTATAGTCTTAAATTTAACAGTAGGAAGGAAGACAAGTTGTGTAAAGGACCATAGGAAAGTTAAATAGTTAGCATAAAGGAAATATCTCAAGAAAGTATTTATGAATAACTTAAATAAACTTCAAATTACATATTTATTCAAGCTACGGCCTAAGAGGTTTAAATCAATGAGATCCTCCGTGGGCCAGTTAATCCTATTTTTACATACAAGTTAAGCTTTTCCTGGAATCCTTGATTAACAATTATTTTCTTTCCAACAGAAATGAAACAAAATTAAAATAGTATAATTTTCAAGACTAACAATACCCTCGTAAGGAAGCAATAATTTAAGTATTAATCTTGATCTAACAATATCTAATATAATTTGCATATAAAATATTATTTAAGAAAGATAATCAATATTCTGCAATAATAAGCGCCAAAACAAAATAAAACAAAATAATAAACTCAATAATAATCAGATGTTATTGATTTTGGTCGCAATTTGCGCCAAAGAATTATACCAATGCGTAGATTAATCAATAATAATCGTACATCATCAAAATAGTCTTAAACAATAATTATAATATCAATTCAATATAATTCAATACGCAATTTACCACGTGCCAGCCACGTGGTAAAAACGGCGGCCTCACGGAAAACCGGCGCCGGTTCACGCCCGGGAGAATCTCATTAATTACCACGGTGGAATGAACTTAAGAACTCACCAGATTAATCAGCACAACAACGGCAAAAATTAGCAATCAATGACCAAATATCAAATGTAATAAAAAAACAATATAATGGTAGCTGAAACACGCTGGTGCTTACGTATCTAATTCACCCATGTGACTGCCTATATTTTCCGCCGGCAGCATGCTGCCAGCCCAGGCTACCGGCGCGCCCTCAGGAGGGACTTTCCGTCACCTCTGGCTGCCGCCGGTACTATTTCAAAAATTTATTCCACCAAATATTGAGTAATTCTCCACCGGGGCATAATCGAGCCGGAATCCGCTTGAGACGGCGATTTGGCAATAATTACAACTAAAAATATGTATCAATTCGGATAATCATTCATCTATTCAGATTCAAATGTGAATTTAAAGTATGAATTTGAGCTGAGCGTCAGGCTCGTCCGCTCGAGACTGGGGCCCTCGGGCACTCTCAGGCCCGTCAGCCGTTCACTTGGACCCGGTCTAATTTAATAAGCTAAATTATTAAGCAATACAAATTTCTAGTTTAAATTTTGCAATTAAATTTCGCTAATTTCCCGATCGCCGGCGACCACCCCAATCGCCCCATGGACTGAAATAAATCTTAACCAACAATATCAAACTAAAAATAAATCTTATATCTAATAACTTTTTAATATTAGCTCAGGAGGTGCCGCCATCTGGCGGAGCCTCCCACCAGCGTGCTTAAGCCCGGCGGAAAATGCCACAGCGTGTAAACACTGTGACATTTGTTTAAACAAATAGAAAATATTTCAGTAAAAAAAGTTCTCTACACGATAGGATATCTATACGATTCATTAAATTTAAAATCGTTTGATACCTATATTGCGAGATCAAATTTCTAATTGTTAACTAATTATTTGTATGGAATGACCGATATATACATATATATATATATATATATATATATATATATATATATATATATATATATATATATATATATATATATATATATATATTAACGAGAATTTTCAAAGTCGATCCAGATGTTTGATCGCTACAGTATTCCCCGCTTACAGACCTTGACGATAGACGCCAATTTATAATCTTAATTTTCTTAGAGGTTTACAGGAACTTACTTCTCCCAAAAATTCTAAATTATACTTCGGTATCTTTCCGATTTTTGGTTTCTGGTCTCAATAAGAGTAGGGCGCCAGGTAATTGTTAATCACTGGGATTACCAAACCAGTAAAAACGTAATCAGATAATTTTTATTCGCTAGGAATTATCAAACTAGCCAAACTCTATAAACACAACGAGTTCTCAGCAGTTCAGTTTTAATTTTAACTTCAACTTGGAAGCATCATGGAAATTATAATCGACGTTCAAGGATTTCAAGGTAAAACTTTCATAGTCAAGGAGTTGGCTTGGATCACCATTGACCAAGAGATTGAAGAAATATCGAGTACAGTCTTCAAGCCGCCTTAACCTTGGAACTTTCAATCGTTACACTACCAGCGACTTAACAAAGCCATCATCGATGCATGCCATAAAATTTCCTGGACTCAAGGACAAGTTACTTACGACAAGCTCAACAAAGTCATAGACAAAGCAGTGGCTGACAAGCAGTTCATATACGTCAAAGGCTTGGAGAAAAAACGCTAGCTACAAAATATTGTCAAGTCAAAGACAATTATTGACTTGGAGAATTTGGATTGTCCACCGCTGAAAAAACGCCAGGATTACACTTGTCATTTCTGCAGCAACCATGAACAGCATGCCAACTTGTACTGGTGTGCTTTAGAGAATGTTAAAAAATTAAAAGAATGGTTTGTCATAAATTACTGTGGGAATCCATCGCTTGAACAATCACTGGAATTATTCTGCAAGTTGAATATTGGAGATATGAGGCCTCAAGATATTGCCATGCTACCTAAATATTTTATAATTAGATGTGCTGCTGATGAAATCAACAGTATCTGGTCAAAACTACCAGCAGCTCTTCAGGAGGACAAGGATATCATGAAGTATAGACGCTGTAATAAACATTATAGGATAACAGCTATTGAATATGATGATTTTTTTAACGACATTCCATTAGTAATTAATTGTAAATTCTGTAAAAAACAATAAAGCATAATTATCGTCAGCAATTGAATAAATTTAAATATTTCTTTTAAAAATAAATTATTTTTCTCACGTGGGTGTGGACTACTTTGGACCGCTCTTTATTAAAGAACGTAAATTCCGAAATAGAACTAAAATCAAGGTATATGGGTGTGTCTTTGTTTGTATGGCCACTAAGGCTGTACACCTAGAAATTGCAAGCGATTTAACTACAGAGGGTTTCTTGGGTGCATTTGGGCGATTCATAGGTCGACGAGGGGTCCCCTCTCATGTCTATTCTGACAATGGTACTAACTTTGTGGGTGCTAACAATCAATTGAGGGAACTGTATGTATTATTTACATCTAAATCTTACCAGGATTCTGTCAACGAATATGCTGTCCGAAAGAACATCATCTGGACATTTAACCCTCCATTATCTCCTCATTTTGGTGGCATTTGGGAAGCGGCTGTGAAATCATTTAAGCATCATTTCAAACGAGTGGTGAAGGACCAACTTCTGACCTTTGAAGAGTTAAACTCTTTAATTATACAAATAGAAGCTATACTTAATTCTCGTCCTTTATGTTCTTTATCTAGCGATCCTAACGATCCTATTGCACTAACACCTGCCCACATATTAATAGGACGTCCTCTCACAATGCTGCCTGAAAATGATTTTTCTAATGTTCCAGATAATAGGCTCAATGTTTGGCAATTTATTATCAAGGCTCGACAAGATTTTTGGAAACGTTGGTACCTGGAGTATCTACACGAACTACAGACCAGACAAAAATGGCATTCTTCTCAGGGAGAAATTGCGGTCAAACAGGTTGTCTTACTCATGGACAAAAACCAACCATGCATGCGGTGGCAGATGGGAGTGGTGGTCGACATTCATCCAGGCGATGACGATGTAACGAGGGTGGCTTCTATCCGAACCGCTCAAGGAATCTACAAACGGAATATCACTCTACTGTGTCCCTTACCAGTCAATTCTTGAAATTTTGTAATAATGAAATATTGTAAACACATTCTGTATTCAATTGTAAACACTATTCATGACATTTTGCTCAAACTTTCGCAACGGGGGGAGTATGCTTAGCTGCCAAACTGATGTATATACGAATTCACATAAGAGTTGTGCCTTCGGGATTTGTCGCTCTAATTCGAGTCTTTTCGATCTAGTTCGGGAGTAATCGGGCTGATCATGCGCCCCTGGGGTAAGCGGGAGAGAAGCCGGCCAGCGTGGTCGGTCGTAGTCAGTTGTGCTTGAACTCTTGTACTAGTATGATTACTCTGTACCGATCGATTCTGATATTTCTTACTTGCATCTCACACCCAGTAAAATACTTACATTATTAATTAAATATAAATAATTACCTTAGCTTCAATTATAATTTAAATTCTTAATTCATTCAAATCAGTTTAATAATTCAGTGACTTGATATAGAATAAATTTAAAGTAAAATTAATTAGTGACGCCACGCGGCCATTGAGCGCCACATTAACAAAGGATTGCATCAGCCACGCGGCTTTAGTCAATCTATTATTGACGCGTAATAGTAATAAATTGCATTGAACTAACTATTAATATTTGAATACACTTTTATTTGATATAAATCACAAATAATTAAATTTCAACTTCAAATCATTGACTAATTTCTATACAAAAAAAAAATATCAAACTCAATTGACTAACATTCTGTTAACAATTGAACATTATCAGCTCTCACCGTGAGACAAGTGAACATTATTAGCTCTCACCCTGAGACAGTTCAAATTAATTAGATATTACCAGCTCCCACCTTGGGACTTATCTAATTCAAATTATCGATAATTTTCTATCTAAGGCGGCTAAGCTCACCCCTATTGCGTTATTGCAACGTAATTCACACATACACACTTACACATATACAATTTCTTTGTATAACTTTTCATCAAGGAGGTTTTTTCCCAGTATAGCTGGGTTTTCCTACCTTTGGGGACAAATAAACATCTAAATTGTTCCACAAAAATTCAAAGTATTTTTTATTTGACTTCCTAATCCTAATTACATCAGATTCTCAAAATAATTACGGAAATTATCCACATTGGATAGTTTTCGACAAAACATTTGGTGCCTCCTGTGAGGTATTTACTAACGATCCCCTGTGAATTACAAAAGTGATACAACATTCAAGGACCATTCATCATCAAACCACACAGCTGCTGCCAGCAACGTTGGACTTCAAATACAATAAAGATAAGTCTTTAAATACATATCATTTATAATATAAATTATTGTATTGTTTACTTACTTAATTATTCAATTTAATTATCGCAATTTAATTAATTAATTGTTCAACTTTAACTGATCGATTGGTTGTCACCAGACAACCAAGTTGTCGATCAAATAGTGCAATCGCTTATTATTTAAATATTTATTCACGTTATTATTCTGAATTATTTACGCATAATTTAATTTAATTAATTATTTGACAACTGACAATTAATTGGTCATTACGGTGACTAATTATTGTTCGATAGAGTAATTAATTATTAATTAACTCTTCATCTTCATTATCATTTCTTGAATTATCTACTATCTAATTATAATTAATAATTTAATTTATTTTATTCAATCAATTGTTCGCTACAAGTGATCAATTTATTATTAAAATAAGATAATTTATTATCAATTGATATTTATTCTATTACCACTATTACGATTAATTAAATTCAATACAAAATGGAAGACCCAAGGATTCCTCTTGAACAGAAGCGTGTACTGATGGCTGCACAGAGTACGAAACTTACGAGTGAACTGACAGTTGGGAACATTGACTCTACGATTGCGACATTACGTCTTGCAAAAGTAAAGGAATTGTTTATCCAATACGACAAACTAATTGACATCCTTGCAATGACTGAACCAGAAAACAACGAGATTAGACTCTCAGAAGAAGTCCGTAAACTATATTACGAACTTGTCAGTCTCGTAAACAAGACCCAACTGAACAAAACGATCAACGACAGTTCACATAACACAAACACTAACATTACAACTGGAAACAATACTACGTTTGTCGAGTCACAGCGTCTTGCTCAACTCCCAACTACAGATCTGCCTAAATTTGATGGTAACTTTGAAAATTGGTTCTCCTTCAAAAATACTTTCAAAACTCTTATTGATGATCGTACAGATCTTAATGACCTCAATAAATTCATATATTTAAGAGGATGTTTAACTGGCTCTGCAGCAAACAAGCTCGCGCTTTATAATGCAAGTGCAGAGAATTATACTAACGCCTGGACCCTTTTAGATGAAACTTATCAGAAAGTACGCGCCCTAGTTTTTAAACATTATGACGCTCTTCTCAATCTCAATTCAATATCAAATCCTAGTAATGAAAATTTAACTAAACTCATTGACGATGCTCGACAACACTTAAACGATCTGGACACATTAAATGCAACACCTACTGATGCACTGATAGTACGAATACTAGAACTTAAACTGCCAATGGAAATCAGAGATAAATGGGAAGAAACATTTACTGACGACAACACTCTTCCTACATTTAAAGCTTTCAGTAAATTTATAATCAAGACAGCTTTCACACTCAGTACACGCAGGCCCGACAAACAACGTGATTTCGATCACCATCACAAACGTCGACGTACTGAACACTTGGGTAACAATCCCAAGAAACAAAAGACCGAGCCGACTGCTCGAGCCTTACTGACTGCAACCTCTACAGTCTGCTCATGTTGTAAACAACCACATTTACTATACAAATGTCACAAATTCAATGCATTAACTGTAGGCGAACGCATAAAACTGGTCAAATCTGCTCGACTTTGCAACAATTGTCTAAGAGAACACAAAGGAATTTGCAACTCCATTAGATGTCGAATCTGCAACAAATTTCACCACACTATCTTACATATCAAACAAAACACAAATCAACAATCGACCAGTAACAATACATTTAAAATTAACTCTACCAAAACTGAAACACCCACTACCATTACAACCGATAAGGGAACTACACCGTGACTAGCAGTGCATAATTATACAACCATTCTTAGAACACCTCGTTTTCAACTAATGATGAGCGCTCTCATCCAGATGCGTGATTCAAAAGGTAAATTCATACAAGCTCGAGCTTTACTTGATACTTGTGCAACAGCTAATTTTATTACTGAGAATTTAACTAATAAATTAAAAATTCCAATGCAAAATTGTTCTATTCCAATCGGGGCTGTTAACGGAATGCAAACCTTTTCTAAACATCTTGTTCAAATAACTTGTAAATCTTTAAATGATAAATTCCAGAGATCACTATCTTTTTTAACTGTTAACGAAATTACTGAATTGAGTCCTAATGAAACTTTTCCACGTGATAAAATACATATACCAAAAAATATAATACTTGCTGATCCACAATTTCACATTCCAAGACCCGTAGACGTCCTTATCGGTTCAGGTACTACTCTTTCACTTCTATCAGTTGGACAGATTAATTGCTCACAAGCTGACTGTGACTTAATACTACAGAAAACACAACTGGGATGGGTTGTAGCGGGGAGAGTAAACGACGACCAAAACATATTACCTGTGACTTGTCAACTAACTGACCTATCAAGTCAATTAACTAAGTTTTGGACAATTGAAGATGTGGGTTCTAAAGATTCACGATCTTTAGATGACTCTACATGTGAGAATCATTACCAACAAACAACTACACGAGATGTAGATGGACGATACATAGTAAAACTACCTTTCCGGGTCGACAACGTCGACTTTGGAAATTCTAAAAACCAAGCTTATAAAAGATTTCTATCCTTACAGAGGAGATTAAATTCTGATTCACAATTAAAAACCGAATATAACAAAGTCATGCAAGAATACATCGACCGTGGTCATATGGTACACGTACCGGATGACAAAATACCAGGATATTACATGCCTCATCATCCGATAATCAAAACATCTAGCACTACCACAAAGGTACGCGTTGTATTTGACGCCTCAGCCAAAACCGATAAAGGTATCTCCCTGAATGAAGTCCTGCTAACGGGGCCCACTATCCAAGACAATCTCTTTACTATTCTTTTACGTTTCCGTACTTTCATCTACGCTATGACTTCTGACATTGCACAGATGTACCGACAGATTTGCATACATCCAGACCATCACAGATTTCAACGAATTCTTTATTATCACAACAACAACATTAGTACTTTCGAACTCAAACGAGTTACGTTTGGGGTCTCTGCGGCCCCATTCTTAGCTATACGCACTATAAATCAACTTGCTGACGAAGAATCACATAACTTTCCAATAGCTTCAAAAATACTTAAACCAGATCTTTATGTTGACAATCTCTTAACTGGAACTAATTCTTTAACTGAAATTTTACAGTTACGTGACGAAATCATTCAACTGGTACGAAGGGGGGGTTTTGAACTCAGACAATGGGCTTCAAATCATCGACACGCACTTGACAACTTTGATCAAAGAACTCTGGATTTAGACTGTGCTATCAATGACGATCCTATCTCTAAAACTCTGGGCATCGTATGGAACTCTCTAACCGATGAATTTATTTATACAGTTAACTCTATTGATTCATCACGAAAAATAACTAAAAGAACTATTCTATCTGATATTGCAAAGATTTTCGATCCTATCGGAATTCTGGGTCCTATAGTACTAGCTGCCAAAACTATAATTCAAGAATGTTGGAAATTAAAGATTCACTGGGATGAAGCGGTCCCACAAGAGTTACACCTACGTTGGTGTAAGTTTGCTGAACAATTACCTATTATTAAAGACTTTTCAATTGAACGTAATATACTACTTCCTAATGCAATCGACATACAGCTGCACGGATTTTGTGATGCTAGTAAGGTGGGCTACGGTGCTTGCATATATGTTAGATCAATGAACAAACAAGGGCACGTAATCGTAAGGCTAGCTTGTTCCAAATCCCGAGTTGCTCCCATTAAAGATATTACAATTCCAAAATTAGAATTATGTGGAGCATTATTACTTGCTAAATTATATAAAGATACGCTTCCTTCTTTTAATTTTGATATTTCTAAAATCATATTCTGGTCTGATTCAACTATTGTACTTCAATGGATTAAACGATCCCCAAATTCTCTTAAAATCTTCGAAGCAAATCGCGTTACAGAAATTCAATCCCTTGGTAGTAAAGTAGAATGGCGACATGTCAGAACCAAGGACAATCCTGCAGATTGTTTATCTAGAGGTCAACTCCCTTCCGAATTTTTAAAGAATGAAATGTGGTTAGAAGGTCCTACGTGGCTCTCACAGGACTATACAACCTGGCCTAAATTATCACCGACAGTTCCATCAGAACTTCCTGGTGTTCGAAAAAATACTTGTTTATTAGCCGCTACAGACAATTTATTTGGACGCTTCTCGTCATACTCGACGCTTATAAATTCATTTTCATTTTGCTTGCGTATGATTAAAAACAACACCTTTAAACAAAAACCCTTGAGCGTCGAAGAAAAATTACGAACTGAAAATAAAATCTTAACACTAATTCAAAATGAACAATTCCACTACGAAATTGAGCAAATTAAAGAAACTGGGCAAACGAAAAACTTACGATTACGAGGGCTCAATCCCTTTCTCGATCAAGAAGGATTATTAAGAGTTGGAGGACGCTTGAAACATGCTCCTATTTCATTTTCTAAAAAACATCCCATCTTACTACCCTCACGACATCCCGATTTAATTATTCGAGAAACACACAAAAACGCATATCATTCCGGTATTCAAAGCACACTTTCCAATCTTAGACATAGATTCTGGTTATTAGATGGTAAAAATCAAGTACGTAAAATCGTTAAAAATTGTGTCGTGTGTGTTCGACACCGTCCTATATCATTGCAAGGAAAAATGGCCAACTTGCCTAGCTCTCGAGTCACTGAATCAGCAGCTTTTTCTCACGTGGGTGTGGACTACTTTGGACCGCTCTTTATTAAAGAACGTAAATTCCGAAATAGAACTAAAATCAAGGTATATGGGTGTGTCTTTGTTTGTATGGCCACTAAGGCTGTACACCTAGAAATTGCAAGCGATTTAACTACAGAGGGTTTCTTGGGTGCATTTGGGCGATTCATAGGTCGACGAGGGGTCCCCTCTCATGTCTATTCTGACAATGGTACTAACTTTGTGGGTGCTAACAATCAATTGAGGGAACTGTATGTATTATTTACATCTAAATCTTACCAGGATTCTGTCAACGAATATGCTGTCCGAAAGAACATCATCTGGACATTTAACCCTCCATTATCTCCTCATTTTGGTGGCATTTGGGAAGCGGCTGTGAAATCATTTAAGCATCATTTCAAACGAGTGGTGAAGGACCAACTTCTGACCTTTGAAGAGTTAAACTCTTTAATTATACAAATAGAAGCTATACTTAATTCTCGTCCTTTATGTTCTTTATCTAGCGATCCTAACGATCCTATTGCACTAACACCTGCCCACATATTAATAGGACGTCCTCTCACAATGCTGCCTGAAAATGATTTTTCTAATGTTCCAGATAATAGGCTCAATGTTTGGCAATTTATTATCAAGGCTCGACAAGATTTTTGGAAACGTTGGTACCTGGAGTATCTACACGAACTACAGACCAGACAAAAATGGCATTCTTCTCAGGGAGAAATTGCGGTCAAACAGGTTGTCTTACTCATGGACAAAAACCAACCATGCATGCGGTGGCAGATGGGAGTGGTGGTCGACATTCATCCAGGCGATGACGATGTAACGAGGGTGGCTTCTATCCGAACCGCTCAAGGAATCTACAAACGGAATATCACTCTACTGTGTCCCTTACCAGTCAATTCTTGAAATTTTGTAATAATGAAATATTGTAAACACATTCTGTATTCAATTGTAAACACTATTCATGACATTTTGCTCAAACTTTCGCAACGGGGGGAGTATGCTTAGCTGCCAAACTGATGTATATACGAATTCACATAAGAGTTGTGCCTTCGGGATTTGTCGCTCTAATTCGAGTCTTTTCGATCTAGTTTGGGAGTAATCGGGCTGCTCATGCGCCCCTGGGGTAAGCGGGAGAGAAGCCGGCCAGCGTGGTCGGTCGTAGTCAGTTGTGCTTGAACTCTTGTACTAGTACGATTACTCTGTACGGATCGATTCTGATATTTCTTACTTGCATCTCACACCCAGTAAAATACTTACATTATTAATTAAATATAAATAATTACCTTAGCTTCAATTATAATTTAAATTCTTAATTCATTCAAATCAGTTTAATAATTCAGTGACTTGATATAGAATAAATTTAAAGTAAAATTAATTAGTGACGCCACGCGGCCATTGAGCGCCACATTAACAAAGGATTGCATCAGCCACGCGGCTTTAGTCAATCTATTATTGACGCGTAATAGTAATAAATTGCATTGAACTAACTATTAATATTTGAATACACTTTTATTTGATATAAATCACAAATAATTAAATTCCAACTTCAAATCATTGACTAATTTCTATACAAAAAAAAAATATCAAACTCAATTGACTAACATTCTGTTAACAATTGAACATTATCAGCTCTCACCGTGAGACAAGTGAACATTATTAGCTCTCACCCTGAGACAGTTCAAATTAATTAGATATTACCAGCTCCCACCTTGGGACTTATCTAATTCAAATTATCGATAATTTTCTATCTAAGGCGGCTAAGCTCACCCCTATTGCGTTATTGCAACGTAATTTACACATGCACACTTACACATGTACAATTTCTTTGTATAACTTTTCATCAAGGAGGTTTTTTCCCAGTATAGCTGGGTTTTCCTACCTTTGGGGACAAATAAACATCTAAATTGTTCCCCAAAAATTCAAAGTATTTTTTATTTGACTTCCTAATCCTAATTACATCAGACTCTCAAAACAATTACGGGAATTATCCCCATTGGATAGTTTTCGACAAAACAAAACCAATGTCATTCCATTTTGATAATTGATATTTATTATTCAATAAATTATAAATAATTCTTGATAATGATTTTAAAAATTTATTGCCAACTGTCATATCTTTGGTCAACTCAAACAGGCGCGGACCGATGACAGCACGCCGGCTTGTTTACAAGAGCCGCCATATTGCTGTCTCCGTTACCACCATGAGACTTTTGTATTTTCCCTCTTTGCCCGAACCTTAGGTGTCGCGGGTGTCACAAGTTTTCAGAAATTTTATAGTTTTTAGAAGAACAATAACAACATCAACAACTGCGACATTTGCATGTCTCAACACGTTAACAAGTAGACGCTATTGAAAAAAACAAGATTAACGTGAAAAAAATTAGTAAGTATTGTTGATAACAATAATTATTAACATAATAAATGAATAATATAATTAAATATAATAATAAAAATTAAAAAATAAACATTAAAAGAATATTAGTGGTAACCAAAAAAGTGATATGATAAAATATTAAATAATAATAGTAAAAGTGATTTGATAAATAAAATATTGAATAATTGATATAAAATGAAATATTTGATGAAAATATTAAATAAAAAAATAATAACAGTAAAAGTGATAAGTAAGAAATAATAGTAGTAAAAAAAATATTGAATAATTGATATAAAATACTTGATGAAATATTAAATAAATAATAACAGTAAAAGTGATTTGATAAATAATAACAGTAAAATCCAGTAAACACATTTACGTAAAATTTACGTCAGGATGACATCATGTTATGTCATGATTTACGTAAGATGTAAGTAAGAGTCATATATGACTCAGTATTTCATACCTCCTGACGTAAAACTTTTACGTAAAATATATGACGTAGTCATGACGTCAGTATTATGTCTCAATGACATACATGATGTCAATATGACGTACTTGTGATGTCTATATCATGATAATGATGTCATAATGACGTAAAAGTGATGTAAAAATTTTACCTCTGAATAAAGTAATAGAAGCAATAAATCAAAAGATGGTTATAATTCAAAAATTTTATAGTGACACTGTTATAAATAAATAAATTTTTTTTTTCAGATAAAATGACTGACTGGAATATGATTGACCGGTTCATACATTATGATGTAGTGATACCGCGACCATGGTTAAGATCTTTCAGGAATAATATAACAAATTTATTAAATGAAATACGGTTACAATTAGTTGAGAGAACCTTTGATGACAAAGGTATGACTGACATGCCAATTCTAAGAATTGGTCATCAATCTGCTATGCTAGTGTTGCGTCATGACATCGAAGCCTGGTGATTCCGATTGTTCGGCGTGAATAGTATCACCGACTTATGTTACTATATACTTGAAAATTATGGCGTTAATATATTTTTGAATATGGATGATAATATTCAAGAATATAATTTGAATGTTCAATCATCATCATCACCACCGGTACCTTTATCATCACCACCGGTGCCTTCATCATCACCACCGGCACCTTCACCACCACCACCAGGCTTCGATGACATGACGCCTCCAGCGACCGTTAGCAGGTTTTACTCATGGACTCAAGAGCCCATGGGTATGCGAAGATTGATTGGTCAGTGGATGCTACAACAACAACAGCAACAACAGCAACAACAACAACAGCAACAACAACAACAGCAACAGCAACAGCAAGGAGAAGGAAGAGATGATGAAGATGAGCCACAACAACAACAACGAGGACGACGACGACGACGACGACGACGACGAAGCTCATCGAGTTCTTCAAGTGAGAGTGATGAACTTGACCGACGCCGAGTTTATTGGGAAAATTTGCAGATTTCACCACCCCGCAGAAGACGGAGAGTGAACTCACCACCACCACCAGCACCATCCTCACCACAACCGGGGACATCAAGCGGGCTACCAGGGCTCAACCTGCGATAGCTACGTTTTCATAATGATGATACACAATCTTCATCATCATCATCTTCATCATCGGAGGACCTTGATGTCCATCAGAATGTTGATGATGGATATATTGCTGACGATGATGAAGATGATTCTCCAGATTTTTGTTTACTAGAACGTGAGATAGAAGAAAAATCTGGAGATAGAATGTGCCAACATTGTGAATCATCACATGTTAGAAATGAACGGTCATATGATTTAAGACGGACAGTATCACCATCACCGTCAACATCAGCATCAACCTTAGTGCTTTCAACTACGTCAACAGCAACAACAGAAAATAATTTTACTGAGATCCGCTATCCAACTCAAAATGTAGATTACAATTCTGATGGTGAGCATTCATCATCATCAAATGATGATGATGAAATACTTATAGATTTATAATCTTCATTTTGAGTTATGAAATAGTAAAATCTCAGTATCATTATTTTCATTCTATTTAATTACTTGTATTTATGTTTTTTTTTTTTTCATTTTGAATCTTTATATTAAATATTTTTCATTATTAACATTTTCTTCATTATTAAAATTTTTTTCATGATTGACATTTTAATAAAAAAATTTTTTTCTTGGAAAAAAGTGTTTTTTTTTTATATACTAACTTAATGAATGTAAAATAAAAATAATAATAATAATAAGGAGAATAATAAAAAAATTATTAAATTGATGGTAAGTAAGAAATGGAAATAATTATAATAAAATCAAGCAATAATAAGAAAAAAAATATAACAAAAATTATCGTAAGTAAAAGTTTATTATTTCAAATCAAGCAATAAGAAAAAAAATATAGTGATAATAAATAGTAAGTAAAAGTTTAGTATTTAAAAATTAAAATCAAGCAATAATTAATAATAAAAAAATTATAGAAAGTAAAAGTTTATTATATGCGCATATAATAAATTCTATTATTCAAAAACTAAAATCAAGCAATAAGAAAAAAATATAATGAAAATAAATAGTAAGTAAAAGTTTATTATTTAAAAATTAAAAAAATAAAAATTATAGTAGAAGTTTATGATTTAAAAATTAAAATCAAGCAATAATTGATAGTAGGCAGTAAAATTGAAGTAGGTTAATATTGATAAGTAAGACTTTTTTATTGTCAATTTTTTTGTATATACATTTAGGATTTAATTACAAATTTAAATATATTATCCTTTTTCTGAACGGAGTGTAGATAAAGTAGATCATCGTTGGTAGATTCCGCTAATTTTGCGAAGATGTCAGCATTGGCATTCAAAAATTTCACAGTTTTAGTGGGAAGAAAAATTTGAAATTCTGTATCAATTGTGGCGACATATTTCAAGCCGAACTTGGTGGAGACTGTTTTCAATTGGCTAATCTTGTAGATTTCACCCTCTTCCAGCTCGTAGATCTTCTTCGTGGGAAGATATCCTGGTGTAAGATTAATTTTGTTGAGCTCAACTAATTCCATCTTTCAAGTTAAATATGATTCTCTCAATATTTAAATCACGGAATTTTTCACTAGCGGACATGAAGTGCATAGGCTGACGAATTAAAATTGAATGATGATCTCACGGTTGCGAGCCCATTTTATATCATTAATCCCCACCATAAAAGATGAAAAAGTGTGGGTAAATTGCGCATAAAGGATTGCATCAGCTATTGCATCAGAAAATGACGTCATTAACAATTTAGGACTTGTATACAGAAAAAGGCTGACGAAATCGTGAGATAAAATCGCTGATGAAATCGCGGGGCTAAAATGGCTGATGAAATTGCGGGGCTAAAAGGGTGATGTAATCGCAAGATAAAATGGCTGACGAAATCGCGGGACAAAAGAGTTGTAGTCAAAATGGCGGCTACGAGATGGCGGGCCAAAGGGTTGACGAAACCGCGAGAAAATGGTTGATTGAAAAGGTGCGGGAGAATGGCGGAAATTAAAATTCAAAAAATCGGCGACCAGAAGGCGGATCAAAAGGGTTGATAAAAAAGGGCTGAAAATATGGTCAACTGATAAAAAGGGTTGAAAATATGGTCGGTAATTTAGCATGGACACGAACCAGTCAGGTGGTAACTGCTCTGTTTTACCGACTGAGTTTACACCCCCCTTGTTCCTCTACTATTATATACAACCAAGCCTCTTACTTTTTCAGAACTACCATTCCAGCAACCATGAAAAATTAAAGACTTGGAAAAAATTTGAAAAAAATCGTTTAAACTATTATTAGGCGCTGTAAATCTTTTCAAACATTTTTTTTTCACCCTCAAATCATATAATAAGCAATCATGCCCGTAACTCCCTCGAAACTACTTCTTCATCAACCCCAGAGACTTAAAGAATTGAAAAAAAATTCGAAATCATCAATAAAAGGGTTATTTGAAGGCTTGAATTTTTTTCAACACTTCGTCAGCACCCAATAGGAATATAATATACAACCAAGCTTCTTACTCTCTCAGATTTACCCCTTCAGCAACCCACAAATCTTAAAGACTTGAGAAAAATTAGAAATAAATCGTTTAAACGATTATTAAGAGCTGTAAATTTTCTCAAACAATTATTAACACCCTCACAATAGATAATAAACAATCAGGCCTTTCACTCCATCGGAAATACTTCTGCATCAACCCCAGAGACTTAAAGAATTGGAAAAAAATTCCAAATCATCGATAAAAGGGTTATTTGAGGGCCTGCATTTCTTTTAACCCTTTGTAAGCACCCTATTGAAATATTATATACAATCAAGGCTCTTACTTTCTCAGAACTACCCCTCAAGCAACCCTAGAAAATTAAAGACTTGAAAAAAATTCGAAAAAAGCCGTTTAAACGATTATTAGGTTCTGTAAATTTTCTCAAACACTTCTTTTGAACCCTAACAAATGATAATAATCAATTGAGCCCCTTGACTTTCTCAGTTCTACTGCTCCAGCAAACCTAAAACTTGAAGAATTAAAAAAAAATTCGAAAAAAATTGTTTAAACGATTATTAGGAGATGTTAATTCCCTAAAACACTCTCTCCGCCCCTTATTGAAATATAATAAATCACTAGGCCCCTAACTTTTCTACAACTACCCCTCCAGCAACCCTAAAATCTTGAAAAATTAAAAAAATTTGGGAAAAATCGTTTAAACGATTATTAGGAGCTGTAAATTTTCTTAAACAATTTATTCATACCCTCTTAGTATATAATAAGCGAACAGGCCCCTAACTCCTTCGAAACTACTTCTTCAGCAACATCAGAGACTTGAAGAATTGGAAAAACATTCGAAATTATCAATAACAGGGTTATTTGAGGGATTGAATTTTTTTTAACACTTCGTCAGCACCCTAATGAGATATAATATACAACCAAGCTCCTTACTCTCTCAGATTTACCCCTCCAGCAACCCACAAATCTTAAAGACTTAAGAAAAATTTGAAAAAAATCGTTTAAACGATTATTAAGAGCTGTAAATTTTCTTAAACAGTTTTTCCGAACCCTAATAAATTATGATAAACAATCGAGCCCTAAAATTAACCATAACTACCAATCCAGAGACCCTAAAAACCTACAGACTTGAAAAAAATTAGAAAAAAATCGTTTAAACGATTTTTAGGAGCTCTAAATTCTCTAAAACACTTCTTTTACATCCTAACAAAATAAAATAAATGATCAGGCTTCTTATATTCCAGAACTCCGACTCCAGCAACCCTGAAATCTTAAAGACTTGAAAAAAATTCGAAAAAAGCCGTTTAAACGATGATTAGGTGCTGTGAATTTTCTCAAAGACTTCTTTTGAAGCCTAACAAATGATAATAAACAATTAAGCCCCTTTACTTTTTCAGTTCGATTGCTCCAGCATCCCTCAAACTTGAAGAATTGGAAAAAAATTTGAAATAAATTGTTTAAACGATTATTAGGAGCTGTAACTTTTCCCAAACACTTTCCCCGCACCTTATTAAAATATAATGAATCACCAGGCCCCTAACTTTCCCACAACTACCCCTCCAGCAACCCTAAAATCTTAAAGACTTGCAAATATTCGAAAAAAATCGTTCAAACAATTATTCGGCGCTGTAAATTTTCTCAAACAATTTATTCACACCCTCAAAATACATAATGAGCAATCAGGCCCCTAACTTCCTCGAAACTACTTCTTCAGCACCCCCAGAGACTTCAAGAATTGAGAAAAAATTCGAAATCATCGATAAAAGGATTATTTGATGGCCTGCATTATTTTTAACACTTTTTGAGCACTCTATTGGAATATTATATACAACCAAGCCTTTCACTTTTTCAGAACTACCCCTCAAGCAACCCTAGAAAATCAATGACTTGAAAAAAATCCGAAAAAAGCCGTTTAAACCATTATTAGGTTCTGTAAATTTTCTCAAACACTTCTTTTGAACCCTAACAAATAATAATAATAAATTGAGCCCCTTGACTTTCCCAGTTCTACTGCTCCAGCAACCCTAAGACTTGAAGAATTGTGAAAAAATTTGAAAAAAATTGTTTAATCGATTATAAGGAGCTGTAAATACCCTCAAACAGTTTCTCTGCACCTTATTAAAATGTAATGAATCACCAGGCCCCTAACTTTCCGACAACTTCCCCTCCAGCAACCCTAAAGTGTTGAAGACTTGAAAAAATTCGAAAAATATCGTTTAAAAAATTATTAGGCGTTGTAAATTTTCTGGAAAAATTTATTCACACCCTCTTAATATATAATAAGCAAACAGGCCCCTATCTCCTCCGGAACTACTTCTTCAGCAACATCAGAGACTTAAAGAGTTGAAAAAAAATTCGAAATTATCAATAAAAGGGTTATTTGAGGGCTTGAATTTTTTTTAACACTTCGTCAGCACCCTAATGGAATATAATATACAACCAAGCCCCTTACTCTCTAAAAACAACCCATCCAGCAACCCACGAATCTTAAAGACTTGAGAAAAATTTGAAAAAAATCGTTTTAACGATTAATAAGAGCTGTAAATTTTCTTAAACACTTTTTCCGAACCCTAATAAATTATAATAAACAATCGAGCCCCTTACTCAACTATAACTACCAATCCAGCAACCCTAAAGACTTGAAGACTTGAAGAAAATTTAAAAATACTCGTTTAAACAATTATGAGGCGCTGTAAATTTTCTCAGACAATTTATTCACACCCTCACAATATATAATCAGCAAACAGGCAGCTTACTCCTTCGGAACTACTTCTTCAGCAACACCAGAGACTTAAAGAATTGAAAAAAAATTCGAAATCATTAATAAAAGGGTTATTTGAGGGCTTGAAGTTTTTTTTAACACTTCGTCAGCACCCTATTGGAATATCATATGCAACCAAGCATTTTACTTTTTCAGAACTACCCCTCCGGCAACCCTCAAAACTTAAAGACTTTAAAAAAATTTGAAAAAAATCGTTTAAACGATTATTAGGTGCTGTAAATTTTCTGAAACACGTCTTTCGGACCCTTACAAATGATAATAAACAATTAAGCCCCTTACTTCTTCAGTTCTACTCCTTCAGCAACCCTAGGAACTTAAAGACTCAAAAAAAATCAAAAAAAAATCGTTCCAACGATTATTAGGATCTCTAAGTTCTCTTAAACACTTTCTAAACATCTTAACAAAATGAAATAAATAATCAGGCCCCTTATTTTACCAAAACTACCCCTCCAGCAACCCTCAAATATTTAAGTATAGAAAGAAATTTGGAAAAATCGTTTAAAAGAATATTGGGATCTTTCAATGCTCTAAAACACTTTCTATACATCCTAACAAAATAAAATTAATAACCAGACCCCTTACTTTTCCGGAACTACCCCTCTAGCAACCCGTCAATCTTAAAGACTTGAAAAAAATTTGGAAAAAAAATCGATTCAACGAGTATTAGGAGCTGTAAATTTTCTTAAACAATTTATTCATACCCTCTTAGTATATAATAAGCGAACAGGCCCCTAACTCCTTCGAAACTACTTCTTCAGCAACATCAGAGACTTGAAGAATTGGAAAAACATTCGAAATCATCGATAAAAGGATTATTTGATGGCCTGCATTATTTTTAACACTTTTTGAGCACTCTATTGGAATATTATATACAACCAAGCCTTTCACTTTTTCAGAACTACCCCTCAAGCAACCCTAGAAAATCAATGACTTGAAAAAAATCCGAAAAAAGCCGTTTAAACCATTATTAGGTTCTGTAAATTTTCTCAAACACTTCTTTTGAACCCTAACAAATAATAATAATAAATTGAGCCCCTTGACTTTCCCAGTTCTACTGCTCCAGCAACCCTAAGACTTGAAGAATTGTGAAAAAATTTGAAAAAAATTGTTTAATCGATTATAAGGAGCTGTAAATACCCTCAAACAGTTTCTCTGCACCTTATTAAAATGTAATGAATCACCAGGCCCCTAACTTTCCGACAACTTCCCCTCCAGCAACCCTAAAGTGTTGAAGACTTGAAAAAATTCGAAAAATATCGTTTAAAAAATTATTAGGCGTTGTAAATTTTCTGGAAAAATTTATTCACACCCTCTTAATATATAATAAGCAAACAGGCCCCTATCTCCTCCGGAACTACTTCTTCAGCAACATCAGAGACTTAAAGAGTTGAAAAAAAATTCGAAATTATCAATAAAAGGGTTATTTGAGGGCTTGAATTTTTTTTAACACTTCGTCAGCACCCTAATGGAATATAATATACAACCAAGCCCCTTACTCTCTAAAAACAACCCATCCAGCAACCCACGAATCTTAAAGACTTGAGAAAAATTTGAAAAAAATCGTTTTAACGATTAATAAGAGCTGTAAATTTTCTTAAACACTTTTTCCGAACCCTAATAAATTATAATAAACAATCGAGCCCCTTACTCAACTATAACTACCAATCCAGCAACCCTAAAGACTTGAAGACTTGAAGAAAATTTAAAAATACTCGTTTAAACAATTATGAGGCGCTGTAAATTTTCTCAGACAATTTATTCACACCCTCACAATATATAATCAGCAAACAGGCAGCTTACTCCTTCGGAACTACTTCTTCAGCAACACCAGAGACTTAAAGAATTGAAAAAAAATTCGAAATCATTAATAAAAGGGTTATTTGAGGGCTTGAAGTTTTTTTTAACACTTCGTCAGCACCCTATTGGAATATCATATGCAACCAAGCATTTTACTTTTTCAGAACTACCCCTCCGGCAACCCTCAAAACTTAAAGACTTTAAAAAAATTTGAAAAAAATCGTTTAAACGATTATTAGGTGCTGTAAATTTTCTGAAACACGTCTTTCGGACCCTTACAAATGATAATAAACAATTAAGCCCCTTACTTCTTCAGTTCTACTCCTTCAGCAACCCTAGGAACTTAAAGACTCAAAAAAAATCAAAAAAAAATCGTTCCAACGATTATTAGGATCTCTAAGTTCTCTTAAACACTTTCTAAACATCTTAACAAAATGAAATAAATAATCAGGCCCCTTATTTTACCAAAACTACCCCTCCAGCAACCCTCAAATATTTAAGTATAGAAAGAAATTTGGAAAAATCGTTTAAAAGAATATTGGGATCTTTCAATGCTCTAAAACACTTTCTATACATCCTAACAAAATAAAATTAATAACCAGACCCCTTACTTTTCCGGAACTACCCCTCTAGCAACCCGTCAATCTTAAAGACTTGAAAAAAATTTGGAAAAAAAATCGATTCAACGAGTATTAGGAGCTGTAAATTTTCTTAAACACTGTTTTTGAACCCTCACAAATGATAATAATCAATTAAGCCCCTTGACTTTCTCAGTTCTACTGCTCCAGCAAACCTAAAACTTGAAGAATTAAAAAAAAATTCAAAAAAAATTGTTTAAACGATTATTAGGAGCTGTTAATTCACTAAAACACTCTCTCCGCAACTTATTGAAATATAATAAATCACTAGGCCCCTAACTTTTCCACAACTACCCCTCCAGCAACCCTAAAATCTTGAAAAATTGAAAAAATTTGGAAAAAATCGTTTAAACGATTATTAGGAGCTGTAAATTTTCTTAAACAATTTATTCATACCCTCTTAGTATATAATAAGCGAACAGGCCCCTAACTCCTTCGAAACTACTTCTTCAGCAACATCAGAGACTTGAAGAATTGGAAAAACATTCGAAATCATCGATAAAAGGATTATTTGATGGCCTGCATTATTTTTAACACTTTTTGAGCACTCTATTGGAATATTATATACAACCAAGCCTTTCACTTTTTCAGAACTACCCCTCAAGCAACCCTAGAAAATCAATGACTTGAAAAAAATTCGAAAAAAGCCGTTTAAAACATTATTAGGTTCTGTAAATTTTCTCAAACACTTCTTTTGAACCCTAACAAATAATAATAATAAATTAAGCCCCTTGACTTTCCCAGTTCTTCTGCTCCAGCAACCCTAAAACTTGAAGAATTGTGAAAAAATTCGAAAAAAATTGTTTAATCAATTATTAGGAGCTGTAAATTTTCTAAAACCATTTTTTTACACCCTCACAATATATCATAAGCAATCAGGCCCCTAACCCCCTCGGAACTACTTCTTCAGCAACCCCAGAGACTAAAAGAACTGATAGAAAATTCGAAATCATTAATAAAAGGGTTATTTGAGGTCCTGAATTTTTTTTAACACTTTGTCAGCACCCCATTCGAATATTATATACAATTAAGCCTCTCACTTCCGCAGAACTACCCCTCAAACAACCGTAAAAAGTTAAAGACTTGAAAAATATTTTGAAAAAAAAGTTTCAAGGATTATTAGGAGCTCTAAATTCTCTAAAAACACTTCCTCTACATCCATACAGAATAAAATCAATAATCAGACCCCTTATTCTCCCAGAACTACCCCTCCAGCAACCCTCAAATCTTAAAGGATTGTAAGAAATTCGAAAAAAATCGTTCGATAGATTATTAGAAGCTTTGAATTCTCTAAAACACTTTTTCCACATTCTAATTGAATAAAATAAATGACCAGGCCCCTTATTTTTTCGGAACTACCCCTCCAGCAAACCTAAAATCTTTAAGACTTCATAAAAATTGAAAAAAAATCGTTTCAACGATCATTAGCAACTCTAAATTCTCTAAAACACTTTTACAACATCGTTACAAGATAAAATAAATAATCAGGCCACTTATTTTTCCAGAACTACCCCTCCAGCAACATTAAAATCTTGAAGACTTGAGAAACATTCGGAAGAAATCGTTTAAATGATTATTAGGCACTGTAAATTTGCTCAAACAATTTTTTCACACCCTTACAATATATAATAAGCAATCAGGCCCCTAACTCTCTCGAAACTACTTCTTCAGCAACCTCAGAGACATAACGAATTGAAAAAAAATTCGAAATCATCGAAAAAAGGGTTATTTGAGGGCTTGAATTTTTTTTAACACTTCGTCAGCACCCTTTTGGAATATTGTAAACAACCAAGCCTCTTACATTTTCAGAATTACCACTCCAGCAACCCTAAAAAATTAAAGACTTGATAGAAATTTGATAAAAATCGTTTAATAGATTATTAAAAGCTTTCAATTTTCTAATACACTTTCTCCACATCCTAACAAAATAAAATAAATAATCAGACCCCTTACTTTCCCAGAACTACCCCTCCAGCAATCCTCAAATCTTAAAGACTTTGAAAAAATTTGAAAAAAATGGTTTAATCGATTATTAGGAGTTTTCAATGCTCTAAAACACTTTCTCTACATCCTAACAAAATAAAATAAATAGCCAGACCCCTTACTATTCTGAAACTACCCGTCCAGCAACCCTTAAATCTTAAAGACTTGAGAAAAATTTAAAAAAAAATCGCTTAAACGATTATTAGGAGCTGTAGATTTTTTTTAACTCTTCTTTCGAACACTCACAAATTATAATAAACAATCGAGCAACTTACTATCTCAGATCTACTCCTCCAGCAATCCTTAAACTAGAAGAATTAAAAAAAAATTCGAAAAAAATCGTTTAAACGATTATTAGGAGCTGTAAAATTCCTCGAACACTTACTCCGCACCTCATCAACATATGATAAGTCACCAGGCCCTTTACTTTTCCACAACTAACCCTCCAGCAACCCTTAAATCTTAAAGACCTAAAAAAATTTGGATTAAATTGTTTATTAGAAGATGTAAATCTTCTCAAACACTTTTTCCGAACCTTTATAAATTATACTGAACAATCGAGCCCCTCAGTTCACCATAACTACCCCTCCAGCAACCCTAAAAACTTAAAGACTTGAAGAATATTTAAAAATAATTGTTTAAACGATGATTAGGAGCTGTAAATTTTCTCAAACAATTTTCTTCACACCCTCGTAATATATGAGAAGCAATCAGGCCCCTAACTCCTTCGAAACTACTTCTTCAGCAACCCCAGAGACTTAAAGAATTAAAAAAAAAATTCGAAATCATCTATAAAAGGATTATTTGAAGGCTTGAATTTTTTTTAACACTTTGTCAGCACCCTATTGGAATATCATATACAACCAAGCCTATCAATTTCTTAGAACTACCCCTCACACAACCCTAAAAAATTAAAGACTTGATAAAAATATGGAAAAAATCGTTTCAACGATTATAAGGAGCTCGAAATTCTCTAAAACACTTTCTTTACATCCTAACAAAATAAAATAAATAATAACGCCCCTTATTTTCTTAGAACTACTCCTCCAGCAACCCTAAAACCTTGAAGAATTGAAAGAAATTTGAAAAAAATCGTTTAATAGATTATTAAGAGATTTCAATTGTCTAAAACACTTTTTCCACATCCTAACAAAATAAAGTAAATAACCAGGCCCCTTACGTTTCCCGAACTACCCCTCTAGCCACCCTTAAATCTTGGAGACTTGAAAAAAATTGAAAAAAATCGTTTAAACGATTATTAGGAGCTCTAAATTTTCTCAAACACGTTTTCCGAACACTTACGAATTATAATAAACAATCAAACAACTTACTTTATCAGTTCTACTCCTCCAGCAACCCTAAAAACTTGAAGACTTGAAAAAAATTAGGAAAAAATCGTTTCAACGATCATTAGGAGCTCTAAATTCTCTAAAATCGTTTTTTCACATCCTTACAAGATAAAATAAATAATCAGGCCCCTTATTTTCCCAGAACTACTACTCCAGTGTTATGTCCAAGGGCGTTTTTAGAGCGGTAGCGTAAACGGTGGAGGTTTGGACTAACAGTTTAAAGAATACACAACGGAGGTTTTAATTCCGTTGTTTTAATTATTTATGTGGGACGTTTTCGAAATACGAACTTACCACGCCTTCGTTTGAGACTGACGGATATTTATATGAGTAGATGTACTTACTTTCTGCAGGAACTTTAGTGATGGTCAGATCCGTAGTTTAATGGCAGTTGTTAGCGCCTGTTCCTTGATTGGGCCCTTCGGTTGGTTCTCGCAGCGGATGGATGAGGATGGATTGGGCTGCTTATCTTAAGGGCTTCTTATTTTTATAAAATGAATTTATTTAAAACAGATTTCACTTTTCAAGATTTATTTAATAAACACCAAAACTTCTACACTTTCACAATTTTTATCAGATCGAAATTAACATTAATGAATTTTATTTATTTGAGCTAACGTCCTCCAGTCCCCCGTAGGGTAAAGTGCGCAAGTTTAGCTTTTTAGAGATGTTTAGTTCAAACTTACTGCCCGGATCCTCGCCTAAGTGCAGGGCAAATTAGAACTTTGAGAATCCCGACTCGTAGACAACTACAACTAGTACGTGGCCTGCCGGTTGAACCGTGTCTGAACTCGTCTTAAGTGCAGCGCAAATTAAGATAAGGGACTTTTACAAGGCACGGGCCCGTCAGTTAACCGCGGAAGTCGAATTAACTGCTCGAAGACCATACGTTGGCTGTTGATCGCCTTTTTAAATACTCGCGGTGCTGAGATTGCAGAAGTCCCCGCTATTCAACCAGCAGTCGCGTAGTTTATATTTTATTGTGGCTTTCGCGCATGGGGAAGTCTTCCATCTGCGCGGGTGATTTAAATTTAAAAGAAAAATTTTAGGGTGGACATAACACCAGCAACCCTAAAATCTTAAAGACTTGAGAAAAATTAAAAAAAAATCGTTTAAACGATTATTAGGAGCTGTAAATTTTCTCAAACCATTCTTTTACACCCTCACAATATATCATAAGCAATCAGGCCCCTAACCCCCTCGGAACTACTTCTTCAGCATCCCCAGAGACTAAAAGAACTGATAGAAAATTCGAAATCATTAATAAAAGGGTTATTTGAGGGCCTGCATTTTTTTTAACACTTCGTCAGCACCCCATTCGAATATTATATACAACCAAGCCTCTCACTCCCGCAGAACTACCCCTCAAACAACCCTAAAAAATTGAAGACTTGAAAAAGATTTAGAAAAAATCGTTTTAAGGATTATTAGGAGCTCTGAGTTCTCTAAAAACACTTTATCCACATTCTAACAACATAAATTAAATAATCAGGCCCCTAACTTTTCCAGAACTACCCCTCCAGCAACCCTAAAATCCTGAAGACTTGAGAAAAATTTGAAAAAACTCGTTTCATCGATTATTAGGAGCTATAAATTCCGTCAAACACGTTCTTCACACCCTAACACAAAAAAATAAATCATGAGGCCCCTTAATTTCCAAAAACTCCTACTCCCGCAACCCTCAAAACTTGGAGACTTGGAAAAAATTTAAAATAAGACGTTCAAACGATTATCAGGAGCTGTAAATTTTCTCAAACACTTTTTTCGTACTCTAACAAATTATGATAAACATTCAAGCCCCTTACGTTCTCACAACTACCCCTCCAGCGACCCTAAAAACTTAAGGACTTGAAAATATTTGGAAAAATCCGTTTAAACGATTATTAGGCGCTGTAAATTTTCTCAAACAATTTTTCTACACCCTCACAATATATAATAAGCAATCAGGCCCCTAACTCCTTCGAAACTACTTCTTCAGCAACCCCAGAGACTTAAAGAATTGATAGAAAATTCGAAATCATCAATAAAAGGGTTATTTGAGGGCCTGCATTTTATTCAACACTTTGTCAGCACCCTATTAGAATATTATATACAACCAAGCCTCTCACTTCCTCAGAACTACCCCTCAAACAACCCTAAAAAATTGAAGACTTGAAAAAGATTTTGAAAAAATCGTTTCAACGCTTATAAGGAGCTCTTAATTCTCTAAAAAAACTTTTTCTACATCCTTACAGAATAAAATCAATAATCAGGCCTTTTATTTTTCCAGAACTACCCCTCCAGCAACCCTCAAATCTTAAAGAATTGTAAGAAATTTGAAAAAAATCGTTTAATAGATTATTAGGAGCTTTCAATTCTCTGAAACACTTTCTCCACATCCTAATTAAATGAAATAATAACCAGGCCCCTTACTTTTCCGGAACTACCCCTCCAGCAACCCTCAAATCTTAAAGACTTGAAAAAAATCCGAAAAAAAATCGTTTAAACGATAATTAGGAGCTGTAAATTCCCTCAAACACTTTCTCCGCACCTCATCAACATATAATAAATCACTTGGCCCCTTACTTATCCACAACTACCCCTCCAGCAACCCTAAAATCTTAAATCCTTATTAGAAGCTGTTAATTTTCTCAACCACTTTTTCCGAAGTCTAATAAATCATAATGAACAATCGAGCCCCTAACTTAACCATAACTAACCCTCCAGCAACCCTAAATACTTGAAGACTTGAAAAAAATTTTTAAAAAATCGTTTAAACGATTATTAGGAGCTGTAAATTTTCCCAAACACTTTTTTCGAACCCTAACAAATGATAACAAACAATCAAGCCACTTACTTCTTCAGTTCTACTGCTCCAGCAACCCTAAGACTTGAAGAATTGAAAAAAAATAGTTTGGAAAATCCAAAAGTGCACGCCTCATAGCGGTCATTTAAATTTTAAGATAAAAACTTCATTAAATTTATTGTATTTTGATCAAATTTACATAGCGCCCGCATCGATCTCAATATTTTATTTACGGCTTAAGGCTAATCTTCATTTGTATTTAAATATAAACAAAGTTGTAAAAGTAATAAGTACAATAGTCGATTCGTATTTTCTGTTCTGTTCTATTATTCTATTACTTTTCCAAGTGGGAGAGTAGTCAATGTAACTTGACCGTGACTTGTACATAAGTAACATTCAAAGATTGCAGATGGAAAATTGTAAAATAAAAAAAAATAACGCATGACGAGAGATTATTTTTATCTCTAATTTTTTTAAGAAACTAAAATGCAGACATTGAGCTAAAAGTTTCACATTTATCATCATACCGTTTCGATCGAACAATAGGCACACTGATAAACAATTTAACTTGATTGAAAATATAAAATTTTAAAACAAGAATATCATTTTGAAGAAAATGATGTTCCTGAGTCAAGAGAGTAAATTCTTGACCCAAGAAAAATTTATTCAGATCAAGAATAATTTTTCAGCTTAAGCATTCACTCTTGACTCGAGAACATCAAATGCTTTAAAATGGTAATCTTGAATCGAATAAAATTTTTTATCAGTGCATATTTTCAAAAAAAAACAGATTTTATAAATTGTTATTTTATTTTACTTTATCATGTTAAATATTTTGTGTAAAAAAAATATTGGAAGATAATTATATTTAAAAATTTTAAAATGTATTATTTTGGCTAAAAAATAAAAAAAAAACATCCGTAAATGATAGCTGTCATGCCAAAAAAATGTTATACTTGACGAGTAATAAACAAAAACTAAAATGTGAACATTGAGCTTAAAGTCCAACTATTATCAAATGATCGAAAAATAGGCAAATTTCGAAACGGATTTAAAAAATTATTATTATTTTTTACGTTATCATATCAATATCAAATGTTTGTAGTTGTCGGAAGACAATGATATATATAGTTATACTTCTTCGGTCACAGAATGATCAGAAAAAAAGAAAAAAAGTTCGCTAAATTTTTTTTTTTGAATGCAACAATTCAACACAAAACTACTAATTTCTATGGGTTCACGATACAAAATCAGTAGTTAAGCTATGTATAACTCTAATTGTCCATTTCACAAAATATTTAGCACTGTCTCATATAAAAAAACATCAAAATAAAAAAAAAAAACTTAAGCATAAAAATTTTCCTTTCGCCGAAGATAGCCGATAATTTAAACAATTAAAAACAAAAAAAGAAAAGAAAGTACAGATAATTATCAAATTATCAAAAAAATACGGACAATTATCTTGACAGATGATTATCAATAGAGATAGTTATCAATAATAAGGCACCGATAACACTCTTTTTGGCAGAAATTCTGACAGTCAGGACAATTATTACGGCAATTATTATTGAAATTACCTCTACGCCGATAAGGTTTGCCATTTTCTTTATGGTCATGCGCTTTTGGTTTTGTTTTTAATTGCCCTAACGCGTCTAAATTTTTGTCTAAAAACTTTGGAAACTCGGGTAATGGAATTGTACCTGAATTCAATAACATTTGAGCTGTAGGAGTAAACTTTGGTACAGAAGTCGCACTCGAGCTGTTGATTTGTGATTCAGTACCTTGCTGCAACTTTTGAGTTGCTGGAAAACTTTCCGTGTTACGATTGGCAAATTCTGAGCTATTTTGTTTTAGATATTCTGAATAACCTTGTGTGTTGATAAGACTCGATTTATTGTCTATTTCAGCTTGTAACTGTTCAACTTCAAAGAGTTGTAGCTGGAGTTTTTTCTTAATACCCAAAAGTTCATTTTGTTGGCGCTGTGAAGGCTCTACTTGTGACTGAGAAGTAATGGTAGCAGGAATCTTATCGGATGGCATTTGGTATTGAGAGCAGTACGGAAATATCGGTGGGCCAGCAGTTGTGGGAAGTTTATTTTCGGCAAATTGACGTTGCTGTTGTAGATATGCCACTGATGATGTAGTAAAGGTTGGGGGAATAGTGTTAGCTACAGTAGATATAGTAGAAGCAGTACTAGCAGTTAGATTAAACTCATTTGAAGTTTTCTGAATAGACAACTGATTCGTACTAGATGATTTTTCAGATGTATCAATATTTTCTTCAAATCTTGATTCGTGTGACACACTCGATTGAGAACCTGTGAGATCGACTAAAGAATGATCCGGTAACGAGATTGTAGGAGTAGCGAATCTCACTGTAGTATTATTAGCTCCAAGCGGATTTTGGAAAGGTGGTAAATTTGCAGATGTACTCATGCTTCTGTTGTCAATGCGATTTTGAGTATTGTTTGAAAATGGGAGTAACGTTGCTGGTCGGATTCTTGCATTCTGTCTGTTAGAGTATTCTGACAACATTTGAGCCACTTCCTGATGTTGCTGATTAAAATATACAGATAGCTGTCCTTTAGTCATCATGAGAGAGTTCGCGTAGATTCTCTGAGCTATAAAAGCTGCACATTGCAGTGCATTATTAGCGTTATTTAATGAGCTACCGTCGTTCGACTCTTGATTATCTATAATTTAATAATAGAATTAGATTAACATTTTTTAAGGTTGGATTAGGTGTTTTTATTTTTATATTAAAAAATTTGAGGTTAGATAAGGTGTTTTTATTTTTATATGAAAAAAAATAAAAAATTGTTACAATTAATCATAAAATTTGTACTAACAATTAGACTTACTTTGATTGTCAGCCATTTTACTGCAAGTTTTTTAATACTAGACACGTTTTTTTCCCAGCAAACTGAAAAAAAATAAAAAAAAACACAATGCATAAAAAAAAATACCACGAATTTCGAAATAATTTGCAAGTTAATTTTTATTCTCTGTTTTCATGATTTAATTTTTTTAAATTAAATTTATATAAATAAATAATAAAAAAATAAAAAAAATGTATATACCTTTTGTTATTTCTTCTGACGAAACGATTTAATAATATCATAAGATATGAGAACAAAGATAAGAAAAAAGATAAACGTTTGATGCCAACCGTTACGAACACGATACTCAATTATAAATTTCAAAGTGGTCGTGTACCAACTATGTACAACTCACAAAGTACTTACTTACGTGAATGTGTGAAACGCAGCCATTCGATCACACTAGTAAAAAAAAAAAAAAATAAAATGTGAATCCCCAAATTTAGCCGAAGTGCTCTCAAGTAAATACGTGTGTTTTCATGAATCCTAAAACCTTTGCGTGACATTGTCGCATAAAATAAAAAAAAGCGTTTCGAGCTGTCGCTACTTCCGATGTAAGATAATTCAATTTAATAAAGTAAACAAAAAAATAATTAATATTTTTTTTTTTTGAAATATTATTAAACGAAATATTCTTTTAAATTGTTTAATATTTTTCGATGATTAACATTTTTTTAAAAACAAAAAATTTCGAGAGTGGTAGATGATAATTCTAACGTAAAATATTAGGTCAATATTTTTCGATGGGTTTTATATGCACTAAAAAAAAGTTTTTACTAAGTCAAAACATGCAATGTATTGTATATATGAACATAGTATAGTAATAAATTTCTAACTTTTAATAAAAGTTATTTTACTTTTTTCTTTTTTAAATTTAATTGAATCAGATACCGTTATTTAAAGAATTAAAAAAAAAATTCATTTTGTCTAAACCTTATGAACACATTGACACTTGTTGAAATGTAAAAAAAAAAAGAGAAGTATGAGGCAGAATGTAAAGAATGTAAAAAAAACTTTTTGATACTAAATAAAAAAAAAATAATAAATAAAGCAAGTCTAATTTTTTTTAATAATTAATTTCATAAAATTTTTCTCTTAACATCAAATTAAAGCAAAAAAAAAGACTAGAAAGCAAACGTTTAACGTAATCGTTGATCAATTTAATATTGATTTATCACTTATATGCTTATGTATGTGATAGTTAAAAAATAATTAATAATTACTTAAATTTTTACATACTCGTAATTTCACGCAATCGGAAATAAAGTTAATTAAAAAAAAATAACAAAAAGAAAATCTTTACTCAATTGATAAATAATTGAACATTCACCAATCTCATTGTCAATTTCTAAGAAGAATACAAAAAAAAATTAATAAATAAAGAGAACAAAATTAATCTTTTTGACATTTTTATTTTAAGACAATTACGACAAAACATTCACAATTTGTACATCTAATTATACTTCCCCTTAATTATTTTTTTTTTAAATCCTACGGTTTCGATTATAATTATAATGAGATCGCCAGCTTGCCCGAGCCTTTCCTGCATGAGTTCTACGATAAAGTCTGATAGGTTTTTCCGTTGTTGTTCGGGACATTGTTCAGACAGAAGTATTGAGCGACTGAGATCAACTGGAAAATTAGCCACGGGAGGTTTTAAAAGGGTGGGATGTACAACAATACCACTATTTTGGAGCACATTTGGTTCTACTAAAGATACCGGTCGAATTTTTTGTAAATCCCACGAATTAACGTTATCGTTCAATTGAGTACTTTGTTCATCATTTTGGAGTAAAAATCCTGCCTGCCGTTCGGCATTTAAGAAGGTATATAGATTAGATATATTTTTTTTACAAGCTAAAATTGAAAAAAAAAGAGTTATTAAATGAAATGATGTGTTTTACATTTGCAATATATCAATTTTACTGTTATCAACCTAATGTATTATATTAGCATCACTTACGTTTATCATCAGCCATGTTCCTGTTTGGTTCATTCTAATAATTACACATGACTTAATAACGTTTGTACAGAGAAAAAAAAACTGGATACAAAGTATTATGGATTACAAAAATTAATCTACAGGTTATTTTTTTTTCTTTTTTTTAAATTACATTAAAAAAAAATTTAAACAAATAAAATAACTATTTTTCTTTGGTTGAAAAATCTCAATTTTTCGATGTGTTACACTTGATTGTAAATAATGAAAATAATTATGAAATGGTTGTGCGTAATTAAACGAACTAAGTATCCACAAGTACGTAGATGCACCTCGTCTCATGCACCGAAATTCTTGTATTGTCTAAAAGTCTTTCGAGGTGTCACTACTATCGGATTAGGCAGTAATTTAAATTGAAACGTTAAAAAATGGAATTAAAGAAATCTAAGTGACAACTATAAATAAAAAAAAAAAACAGCATGTAAATTAAAAAAAAAAAAATGAATCTATAAATCTTTTTTTTTTTAATTGTTTTATGCATATAGTCTCATTGACTAAGTTTACTAAGCTCTTAGAAAATATTGTACCAAACATTGAAATATATTTACCCTACTATATTCTCTCTGAAGAAAATCTGTAAAATTGTTTATTTATAAAATATTGAATCCATTTAACCAAATAATTATTTAGATACAATTGTCAGGCGCATGCGTCAGTCCAATTAAGGCGGTTTCTTAAAAAATCATAATTTTAAGCTGCAAGCCAGTATTGAAAATCAGAAAAAAAATACTCCGTTATTTTTTTTTTTTAATATTACAAATTAATTATACGATTTATTATTTTATTCAAATAAATGAGCGTTATGAGGCGCGCACTTTTGGATTTTCCAAACTTTTTGTACATTATTTATCAACTTTTTTTACGTTGGGTTATGAAAAAATTATTAGGCGCAAAACTCTGTAAAAACTTTGAGTTGACACCTTCACATTATGATTAATGATTCTATATTTTTTGGGCCAGTTTTTTAATCCAGGATCAAATTTTATCTGATGCTAAAATATATCTATACATTTCATATCTATAAATATACTGGCAATAATCATTTCATTTTCATCCTGGATTGAAAAACTGGTCCTTACTGGAAAGCTTTGTTTTTACTTAAATAAAACTTGTTTTACTTAAATGAAACCGTTTTGATTGATTTTAATCTTTTCCTTCGACTATAATAGTATTTTTAGTATTTGGAATTTTTTCCATATGCCAAAGAAGTATAACTTCTAACGCGTGTACATAAGTACTCACACACTTTTTTTTTAAATCTCGAAATTTCGAAGACTCTATGGGAAATTCGTTGAAAGCTTTATAAAAATTGACTCAAATAAAAACAATTGTTAATCACCCACCTCCACCCTCATTCCACCGCTACAAGTAATTAAAAGGAAAATCGCCATTATTATTACTATTATTATTATATCCATCAATCAATCGAAAATTTAAGTCCAGAAAATTGTTTAACAAATTGAAAGCAGAACATGGAAAAAAGCCATGTTATATACAACTATTAATTTCTCTTCTATCGATCATACGTAACTATCGGCAATTTAGAGTTATAAGAATTTTAAATGATTTTAAGTGGTTTAAATTATTTACTATATTATAGATAACATGAATTGGATTATTTCTCATTGTGATCTAGAAGCAGTTCAATCCCTTGGTTATGTAAAGTTCCCATGTCATAATAATCCCAATGAATTTTTCCTTCTCCCCAAATTCCTTTCTTATTTTGAATACTGTTAATAACTGTATAATTATTAGGACGGGCCACATAAAAATGTGAATCATCAGTGTTCATTATTGTCAATACTTCTGAATTATTAGCGTTTATAGGTCCATAATCAATTATAGATGTTAGAATAGCATGAAATCCAATTAGATTAAAAGCATATAGTTTAATTTCTAAAGCATGGCTAATTGCGATCAAAGAACCTTCATTGCCCCAGACTTTATCAGTTGCTATCATTCGTATCAAATCATCTATTTCTGGATTATCCAGAGCACTTTCAATTTTATTTTCAAAGTTAACTTCAACGATTTTTGATTTAATATATACTTCAAATTTTTCTTTATGTAGCAAGACAAAATGAATAATAAAAAGTTTGATTTCTGGATATTTTTCTTCATCACTCAATAAGATTTCAGCCATAGCTCGGAAAAAGCAATTGCCATCTGGCGCAACATTATCAATCTGAAAATGATCTAACACATAATTGGGGAATCGATTTTTTTTTCCTTCTAAAGGTTTTTTATCTAAATTCGTTTTAGTATATGCTACAGTACCTAGTTTATTTTTAATATAAGAGTACAATACTGTAATAAATTTTTCATTTTTTTGACAAATTTCGGTTATTGCTGAGAGAGAAGTACTTCTGATAATTTCTTCCAAAATTTTACGACAAGTTTCCGTTATAGACATATTAATAAAAGTTTTTACTTCAGCCAAATGAGTTGTTTTAGCTGCTCTTTTTACTATTTATTTGAATTGTTCCTCGATTGAAAAGTAAATCTAGCTTGCTTTCAATTATGCGTACACCTTGCCAAGTTTTACCGTTAAATTGGGGAGATCTCAATTGTCTTTGAGCTGCTATAAAATGATATCCAACTCCATTAATCAGGACGATAGGTATTTTTGATTTAGTATTATTAGGTACTATTCTATTGATACCTTCAAGCTGATGTGAATCTTTGTTTACACCTATGACAATGACTATCATTTTAATTGCATCACTTATTGCATAAATTGAACCTGTGTTTCCCCAAATACATTCTCGGGCAATCATCCGCAAAAAATCATCTAATTTTGGGTTTCGAATTTCGATATTATTGTAATCGTTAACACAAATAGCTCCTCGAGAAATGAGCACATCATAATTATTTTTATTACGAATTATGAAATGAATAATAAACAGTTCAATATATATATATTTTTCTTCATGACAATGAAATATTAGCTCAGCAAATGATCGGAATAAACAGTTACCATCTGGGTCCACATCAACTAACAAAAAGTGATTATTAAGGTTTTGATTTCTTTTAACGTTTTCAGTTGATAAACCTGCTATTCGTAGTGTAAACTTTTTAATTGAACTCAGATTATCGGATTGATTTATCAAGCGTTTTTTTATATTTGTAGCTACAGTATTTCTAATTTCAATAGAAATTTTAGAAATAAGGTCTTTATTTTGTTCAATAAGATGTTCAATTTCTTCTATGGATTCAGTTATGGAAATATCTAATAAAATTTTCTGGATTTCTGATGGTTGAATTTCAACACTATTTTCTGTTGTCGAGTTTTTATTATTTATCGATGATGGTTTCATTTGTTTTTTAGTAAGTTTTTCCTTCTTAACTGAAAAATCATTTTTGCGTTCGGTGCTATTTTTTTTAGTTACTGTATTTTTATTTATATCATTCAAATCTTTTTTTATTTGCGAATTAATAAATATAGGCTTAGACATACTAAATTTTGATGATAACGTATGATCAATTAAATTTCTATTTTGCACTTGATTAGCTTCATCGCAAAAAAAAATTGGTTTATGGTCTGAGGTGATACTTTCATATGTTCCTGATGTATAGTTAGTTAAATTGGTAAAAATCATGTCGATTTGTGTATTAAGATTTGTCGTTGGGGTAGTTGATGGTAATGCTCTTTTCAAATTTTTACAACTGTTCATATACTTCTCTAACCATGATGGTTCGTTACTATAACAATCTTCATTAAAGTCACCAATAACTACTAAGTCATTCAATTTACAAGAATCGATCATGTTATCTATATTTTTTCTAAATAATTCTCGTGTGGTATTAGGAGATATATAACCTCCGATAATAAATAAATTATTAATGAATAATGTTACTAAATCTATGTGTTCAATTCTATTTTCGAATTTGGAATCATAAGTTAAGTTGTCAACAACGGAAACATCAAGTTGATGCTTTTTATACACAATTAATCCACGTAAAAATTTCTTCCCAACATTGTTTCCATCAGATCTGTAAATAATATCATATCCATCAATAGCAACATTATCTGTAGGTAATGTGCGCGATTCGGCGAAAATCATTACATCCGCTCCATGAAACCATTTATCATTGCGAACACAACCTATATACTTGTGTAATGACAATGCATTATGAAAAACAATTTTAACTCCGTTCAACTCATTTAATGGTTGTTCAGAAGTAATCAAATATTTATCATTTTTTAAGCGATCTAATTCGACTTTGAGATCGTTGCTGTTACTTAAAGGGGCCGGTGGTTTGAAATCACCAATGATATAAAGATTGTTAGGATCGGTAACGCGACTATAAGCTACATATTGCATAGTTCTTGTCATTTCTTGATTATGAACACAAGCAAATTGATATGTTTGACCTTGACTTTTATGAGTCGTAATACTTTCTGCAGAAATTAAAGGAAATTGTTTCCGTACAGCCATTTTTTTACCAACTTGAATATCCGAAACAATACAAGTAAAAATTGGAGTTAAATTCAATTCTTTTTTTAAATTATTCTCTTTCGTAAGTTTCAGATTTAAGCTTCGAGTTTCGTGTCCGATGTTACTGTCTTCAAACTCTAACCAAAAAATTTTAATTTCATTTGAATTTTTGTCTCTCGTTACATGTTTTAAAACACCAGTTGCTCCGTTTACTAATCCTTCCTTCGTATTAATATTACGAGTCATCATTAGTTTAGCACCTATCTTTGTCAAAATAATTCTAGGTAAACAGCCAGTTTTATTCGTAGAGAGTTTATGAAGACTTTCAAGAGTTTTTTGAATTGATTTTTCTTTCAATTTTTTGTCATTATGAATGTGGTCAACGGATTCATGTTGAAATAATTCACCAGGCATACTACGAATTTTGAGATCGTTATATGCTTCGACATCTTTATTTTTATAAAATACATGAATAGCGTTATGTGGAATGTTTGATAAATTACATCGTGATTTAAATAATTGTATGTCACTGTCAGTCATTTTGCCCATTGAGAGATTATTCAAAGCATTAATAAAGTTCTCGTTGTCTTGACGCATCACTTGCGTTAATTCATAATATTCAAAATCAACCCAATTATCTGTTCCAAATAATGCGCTATATGCAGGATCGGCAATATTTGTTTGAAACGATTTACCCGGATGTTGTTTACTCCATTCTATCTTACGATCTCGTAAATAGTGTTGCGCTGTATAATAAATTGGTTTATCCATCACTGGAGGAAGTTGTCTTAAATCTCCTACAAAAATAATAGATAAGCCACCAAAGGGAGTATTATTTCCAGTAATTTGTTGAAGACGAGTATCAATTTGATTTAAGCGATTACGACCAATCATCGAAACTTCATCAATAATAACAACTTTTACATCGCGCATTTCGAATCTAATTGAGGTAACAGCACTAGAACTTAATGGTGTAATGTTTCTATTTACGTTATTAGTTGGTAAATTGAAACAACTATGAATTGTAACACCTCCAATAACGAATGCAGCTTTACCAGAAGAAGCAGCTAAAATTACTTTTGCAGATTCAATATCTAAACAACTTATTTGTTCGTTATAATAATCAGAAATAGTTTGAAATAACAGTTTAATTAAAAATGATTTCCCAGTTCCCGCTTGACCACAGATAACTATTCTTAGTGGTTTTCTACTTTTATGAGCATGTAAACAATGCATTATTATTCGAAGTTGCTGCTCATTAGCCTTTAAAAGTAATTCCAAAATGTCATCTTCTTTCATTATTTTTGGTACACTAACTTTATAAACTTTCTTATTTGGCTTATTTGTAGGATCATTTATTTTAGTTTCAACAAATAAATCAACAAATTCATCATATCCTGATTTATTTTTTATATCGAATACACCATTACTACCTCCTTCGTTATCATCATCCTCGTCAAGAACTTTGTTAAACATGTCTTCAACTGTATGTTCATCTACATGATATATCAACGCTCTATTTTCTTCAATCAAAGTTTCATTTTGTTTGTATACTTTTTTTTTGTCATCCAAACATAATTTTTCAATTTCAGCGGCTTCATCACGAAAAGGGTGAAATAGAATTTATTGCTCTCGAAAATAATTGTCTTCATCTTGATGTTTATTGTAATTACGAATTCGCAAAATTTTACGCTTTTTACGTCTCTTTGCATCATCTTCCCGATCATCATCATCTTTATCATCCACACAATCATCATTGTCATTATCTAAATGTTTTTCAGTTTCAATTTTATCTTTTGACTCGTTTGTTAACGTGTTACAATTGCTGAATCCTGTCGCAAAATCTGCTAAACACATTGTTTCATACCGTTTATTGCGCTTACAGTACTTATCGATTATATTATTTTGATAAATATCTGTAGAATCAGGTGCCATTTTTGCCAATTCTTTATTACGTTTAACAACACGATTTCGATCTGCAATCGGAAAGGTCGGAAGAAATACTTCATCTACACTCGATAAAAAACTTGCTAAATGTAGTACAAGACAAGCGGCCTCTTGACCTGATAAAACTCTTGAGTTTATAAAAGCATTTGCAAATTTTTTTACTTTTTCAATCTCCGAAAAATCTTCACGGGCAAATTGCTCAATTGAAGTTCGAAATAATTTTGCCATATCTTTATCAACTTTTACAACGTAGTCAGTAAGATATTTTATGCAAGCATAAGGATCACAGATAAATTGGATATCTATGTTTGATTTTAATAAGTTTAAAATATCCAAGTTATATGCATTTACGAAAATTTCGTCACTTTGACGTCTCAAAAATATACGAGTGGTATTAAGAAGATATCTTGCAGCAAGAATGTACTCTAATTCTGTCATTTCGAGTTCAGACAAAATTTGTGAAAACTTGATTTTTCGAGGTGATTTTGTCAATTCATGAAGAAAATTTTTTACTTTTTCATAATTCATTTTTACTTTTTCGTTGCGTTCTTCTGCATTTAATTTAGTCAATATTTCGGTTTCAGACATCGGCCATAAAGGATAATGGAAACGACATTTTTTGACATTTTTCATACCTTTATAACACGTAAATGTATGTTTATGAATTTGATATTCTGTCACATAAGGATCATCGAGATCTAACCGGCATGTTATAAATTGATCTATAAATTCAATACATTTTTTTTCAGATTCTTCGTCATCCGGATTAAATTCCGGTGCATTATTCAACTGTGCTACTGTATGAAAATGCAATACTCCTTTCAGCTGAACTTCACTTTTTTGAACGAAATCTTGAACGAAAAATTTTTTAAAAGGACCATCATTTTCTTTCCGAAGGCATTGCTGTATTGCTCTAAAATAACGGTGGATATAACGAGCACAAGTTACTGGATAATTCCGAATTAAATAAGCTTTATTGTCTGGTTCTAGCTCTAATACGTCAAGTTGACTAATTTTTTTATTATACTGTTCTTCGTAGAGTTGTTGCAACAAACAGGGATCATCGTTTATGGAAATTGAAAATGTATAAAATAAATTGAATCGAGGCCTTTGAGCCATAAAAGCAATCATAAATTTTCTTTTGTCTTCTGAATAAGCAGGAGAACCAACAACTGGTTTTAAAAATTTATACGCCTTATTTTTATTGATCAACTTTTCAACTATATCAGTCTTTAAAATATCTCGAGCTGTTACAGATTCATCCTTTAAGCCTCAGCGAGTGACAAAATTCAAAGAATCTCTAGTTCGTTTTTCAACAGTCATTTGACCAAGCTGAAGAACAAAAGTAGGATCTAGTCGACAGCGGGGATCTTTATGAGTTAACCAAAGTTTATGCCTCTCATTAACTGTTAAAATCTTTGCTTCATCGAAGGGTTCACCACCAAAAATTTGAGGATTACACAATATTTCATAATGTGGAATAGCGTGCATAGCCGTTGGGATTTTATTTTCTCCAGGTGCAATAATCCGAGTGGATTTGGCAATTTCACGATTTTGATCAATAACTAAAACGTCATCAAAATCATGGTCACCATTACACTCATTATTGTCATCATTACCGTCATCGTCTTCGGAAAATTTTTCAAACAACTTATTATCTGGGTCCAATAAATATTTTTTGTCACTCTCATCAACAATAAATGAAAATTTTTCTTGTGAAAATTGCGAAAAAAACTCATGATTTTCTTTAATTTCATAAACATTATACAACTTAGAATTTTGTAAAAATTTCCAAGAATCTTTTACATCTTTTACAATGATAGATTCAGCCATATAATTACGTTCATACTCCATTTTACGCTTAATTTTAATCTGAATAACTTGAGCATCTTCAGGCCGACGAGGTAAACATTTAATCATTTCTGCGACATAAACTTGGATGTTTACAACATTTCCTTTCAATGATAATTGTGGATGATTTGTAAACTGTTGAAGGGGTACAATTTTTAAGAAGGGTAGCCAAGGTGAGACTAATCTAACTCCAAGTGGACTTAATCGTTTTAAATAGTCTGGAATCTCTATGAAAGAGAGATTTTTTGTAGCAGCTAATTTTGGGATATTACGTTTTCTTACGCAAATCCAACATGAATCACAAATAAATTCTGAATTTTTCAAATAATAAGTATGTTCATCCATATTTTTCTTAGAAATTAATTCTCTTTTATAAACAGTCAATTTATTAATGCAATCATATAACTTGCGCAAACAGCAAGTGCAAACCTCAGGAGTTTTACACTGTTTCATTAGAACTTTATGATTCAAAGCGGCTCATTTATTACCACTCTTAGCTTGTTTCAACGTATTATTTAGATAGTTTTCTCTATATCTCAATAAATTGTTCAACCGCTTTTTACGCTTTGCTTCTTTCTCAAGCTGACGTAATTTCGGGCCTGATACAGGATCACTACGAGCTTTTTTATTGCATGAATTATTATTATCATTTACAATTTTTCGTTTCAATGGATTTTGATGAATGGATTTTTTAAAATCATTATCCTTTATTTCATCTTCACGTAATTTGGATATTTGCTCTTTATTTTGACTAAGTTCCAAATTGTGATCATTTAAATTTTGACGAATTATTTTCATTTTCGTACGTTTAGATTTCAGACGATTTTCTAAAGATTTTTTTTTCAATTTAACCATTTTTGAATGAATTATTATGTTATCGTCTTATTTATCAACAAGCTATAATAATTTGAATCGTATGGAAAATTTTAAAAAAAATCTACAGTAATAATGATCTAATTATTTTGGGTAGGAATAAAAATAGACAAAAAAAATGAAACAAGCAATTTCAATTTAGTATTATATTTTATTATCAAATAATTATTAGAATTCGTATAAATAAAAGAAAAAATAGTAATAGTATGTGCCATAAAAGACTACTACTAAAAAATATTAGTCGGAGTAGGCAGACTAATCAAAATAAACAGAATAAGCAATAAATAAATAATTTAGAAAAAAATTCGAGCCGCAGTCGGAAGACTGATCTTCATAAACAAAATACAAAAAAAAAATTGAGTCGCAATAAGCAGACTAATCAAAATGAGCAGAATAAGCAATAAATTAATTTAAAAAAAAAAAAATTCGAGTCGCAGTCGGCAGACTGAGCTACATAAATAAAATACAAAAATTGAGTCGCAATGGGCTGACTGATTGTATTATAATTAATAATAAAAATACGCTCACGCTTAAGGCATGCAAAAAAAAATAAAAAAGAAAAAAGAAAAATAAGCAATACACAATCAATGAGTCCTAGAAGGCTGACAGAAATTGTGTTATTGATATTTCATATTGATTACATATTATTTTTTGCATATGTAATTAATAAAAAATACTTACACGAGTGTTTTTGCTTTCTTTAGAAAGTTAATAATTAGCTGTCTGTTTTTGCTTTTTTATTTGTCAAAAAAAAGCATCTGTGAACAGCAACTAATAATAACAGAATTGTCGGGGTCGAAATTATTATTAGGTTATACGTATCGCCCCAATTGATACAAGAAGAAACAAAAATTGTAACTTAGAAGTTAACTTCGTCACAAAGGCTTTAAATAGTTAATTACAATTTAAATAACCACGACTTAGTCAATGTAAATCTGCCCAAAGGTTGCAGTATCTTGAAACTACAATAACTAGGGCAATATTTTTTTTTCCCCTATATTGGTCAGCTTTGCCAACTAGAATAGGAATGATATCCAATTGTGATACCTCGAGTTACATCCACCAGATGACACTACCGTCAGCAAAGCGCGAATATTCAAATATCGTAATCATATTGGGACAGTTCCTATATCTGTTTGTGTTTTTTGTTTTATTTTATTATTTATTTTGATGAGGTGATTTTTTCTAAATTTTATTTTAAAATTTAATAATGATGAATAATAACTATTCAAACTATATATATATATATATATATATTTTATCGTTCTTCTAACAAAGCAGGAATCTGAATCATATTAATCTAAGAATCATCGGAAAATCATCGGAAAATAACCGCTGCAGATACTATACTCTAAGCTGAATCTCAAAGTACGTAGTCGTGCTTAGCCATGTCTAGTTTATAAGTACTTAGTTGCGTCAATCGTAGCCATTGAATTTGCATTTACAGATATGGAAAAATTACAAAAGTAAAGTGTAAAATATAATAATAATATTACTGAAAAAGTTCCAAAAGTCATGATTACAATAGTATATTCGTATTTTTCTTATTTTCTGTTCAGTCGTTATTAATTTTCCAAGTGATAGAGTGTTAATGTAACTTCACCGTAACTTCTAGATAAGTACCATCTAAAGATTGCAGATAGAGTTATATTCACGAAGTTACAACTAAAGATTTTACATTTGACTATTTTTTTTATAACTGTTAATACTAAGATAATTAATCCAAACAAATAAAATAAAATAATGATAAAATAAATAAATATAAAATACAAAAAAAAAAAGAAATAATGATAAAAAAAAAAAAAAAATAAAAAAAAATTTCAAGTCCTCCGAACGCAGTCAGTAAAATAGTAACTCTGCTATGGTTGAGTGGCGCCATAAGTTTAAGGTGAGGAAAAAAAATACTAAAATAAAAATATAAATAGATATACAAAAAAAATACACAGTCGTATATCAGTTTTTTATAAATAATAATTAAACGACAGCAAATTGAACGCTCATATTAATTGAGAACATCCACAGTGTGTTACTTTAGATAATAAAAAAAAAAAATATCCTGGTACGATAATTTTTTCGACCAATTTCCCTGCAACATAAATCAATCAACACACGGACGTCCAGGAAAGATTATTTTTAATGTAATTTATTTACTATGTTAAACAAAATAATTTTATTGAAATATGTTTTATGTGCCTAAAAAATTATTTGACTTGATATGAGTGTACTCATATTAACTTGTAAGTGCGATATAAATAAAAAAAAATCAACTTTTGTTTCAAGAAAACTGCTTATTTTGGAATGTCGAGAGTAGAGCACTACCTCAACGCTCCGCTTATGAGGCGTGCAATTCGAAAAAAATCGATTAAACAATTATTAGGCGCTCTAAATTCTCTAAAACACTTTCTCCACATCCTTACAAAATGGATTGAATAATCAGGCCCCTAACTTTTTCAGAACTACCCCTCCAGCAACCCTAAAATCCTGAAGTCTTGAGAAAAATTTGAAAAAACTCGTTTAAACGATTATTAGGAGCTATAAATTCCGTCAAACACGTTCTCCACACCCTAACACAAAAAAATGAATAAAGAGGCCCCTCAATTTCCAAAAACTCCTACTCCAGCAACCCTTAAAACTTGAACACTTGAAAAAAATTTGAAAAAAAATCGTCTAAACGTGCATTAGGTGCTGTATATTTCCTAAAAAATTTTTTCCCCACCCTAAAAGAATATAAAAAACAACCAGGCCCCTCACTCCACCAAAACCACCACTCCTGGCAACCCCAAAAACATAAACACTTGAAAAAAATCGATTAAGCGTGTAACCAGGGTGTCTTGCCCAGGTCCCGTTGGTCACCCCTTTCCTCCTTAGAAAGAACGCCACTGGGATTTTAGACACGGTGTCCCAGGAACCGGGGAAGCATGAGAGGGGAAAGACAGGGTCGTGAGAAGTCTGAGAGGGCTGTAAATAATGCTAAGAGAATTATTTTGTAACAATTAAAATGATTTATTCAATCAAATTTTAAACTTAACAATTTACTTATAAACTAACTTAATTGTGAGAACCTCTCACCTACGTTGGCCCTTGCCAAAATTCTTACAATTCAATAACTAATTCTTTATTACCTCGTCACTTCGACGGAATATCTTAAATTCTATAATTTCCTCGTCAACCTGACGGCATATCAATTTTCCAAATTTCCACGTCAACCTGACGGATTCTTAACTTTATTATTTATTCCTTACTTATTTCCAATATCGTCCACCGGACGCTAACTCAAATTCTCTCAATTTTATTACTACTAAATTCTCCGAATTTTAATTTCTAATTAATCATCAAATTCTTTACTAACAATTCCTTAACCCAAATTTATTAATTTCATAAATTAATCCCTAGTCAGTCTTTCTTATTAAATTCATTTACCAAATTTTCATAAAAATATTTCCACAATACCGACGGAATTACTTTTGTCAATTTTTCCACTTCAATTTTTATAACTCCAAAATTCCTCAAAATTCCAATAATTTATTTAACTTAATTAAATTCAGCCAAACGGCCTAAATTAATTTTTTCACAACTGCCAAAATTTTACTACATAAATTCTAAACGTCTCAATAAAATTCCTAGCTATAAAACCTTGAGAATGACCTTTAATCTCAACTACGCACTTGTTAATTTTTTTTTCAATTTTGACCTGAGACTATTTTAAACTAAATTTTTATCATTATAAACAAAAGACCAATTGTAAATTTATTAATATTCTTATTTCCAATTTCTCAAAATAGATTTAGGGTTTTATTGTTATAACTAAATATCTCGAACTAACTGACTAAATGACCTTGACGAACTTTACTCAAAATGGAATTTGCTAATATACAGTGACTACCAGAGACGGTAATTATAATCTCAACAGAACCGTAAATTGGTAAATTCGGCCTCATTAAACCAGACTGGCCTGAATAACCAACAAAAATACCTGGAGTTCCAAATTTTCTGTCGACGGTGTAGTTATCCCAGCAAGCAATAAAATTCCGCAAATCAGCGACTGGTCTCAGGCTTCTCGGGTCCGGAAATTCTCTCCTTTCTCTTCTCAATCTCCAAATTATTTTTCTCGTTCAAATTTATTCCTGTAAATGCCGATAAAATAAATATTGGATCAAGATAAAATTCGTCAGCCAAAAGGCCTGACGGGATACACTTTAACAAAATATGAGATAATAAAGACTCGCTTCGTTCCTTTATTTCTTGAAGCCTCGAGCGAATTTTTACTTACTTTTGTAACAGAATTACCACTCCAGCAACCCTAAAAAATTAAAGACTTGATAGAAATTTGATAAAAATCGTTTAATAGATTATTAAAAGCTTTCAATTTTCTAATACACTTTCTCCACATCCTAACAAAATAAAATAAATAATCAGACCCCTTACTTTCCCAGAACTACCCCTCCAGCAATCCTCAAATCTTAAAGACTTTGAAAAAATTTGAAAAAAATGGTTTAATCGATTATTAGGAGTTTTCAATGCTCTAAAACACTTTCTCTACATCCTAACAAAATAAAATAAATAGCCAGACCCCTTACTATTCTGAAACTACCCGTCCAGCAACCCTTAAATCTTAAAGACTTGAGAAAAATTTAAAAAAAAATCGCTTAAACGATTATTAGGAGCTGTAGATTTTTTTTAACTCTTCTTTCGAACACTCACAAATTATAATAAACAATCGAGCAACTTACTATCTCAGATCTACTCCTCCAGCAATCCTTAAACTAGAAGAATTAAAAAAAAATTCGAAAAAAATCGTTTAAACGATTATTAGGAGCTGTAAAATTCCTCGAACACTTACTCCGCACCTCATCAACATATGATAAGTCACCAGGCCCTTTACTTTTCCACAACTAACCCTCCAGCAACCCTTAAATCTTAAAGACCTAAAAAAATTTGGATTAAATTGTTTATTAGAAGATGTAAATCTTCTCAAACACTTTTTCCGAACCTTTATAAATTATACTGAACAATCGAGCCCCTCAGTTCACCATAACTACCCCTCCAGCAACCCTAAAAACTTAAAGACTTGAAGAATATTTAAAAATAATTGTTTAAACGATGATTAGGAGCTGTAAATTTTCTCAAACAATTTTCTTCACACCCTCGTAATATATGAGAAGCAATCAGGCCCCTAACTCCTTCGAAACTACTTCTTCAGCAACCCCAGAGACTAAAAGAACTGATAGAAAATTCGAAATCATTAATAAAAGGGTTATTTGAGGTCCTGAATTTTTTTTAACACTTTGTCAGCACCCTATTGGAATATCATATACAACCAAGCCTATCAATTTCTTAGAACTACCCCTCACACAACCCTAAAAAATTAAAGACTTGATAAAAATATGGAAAAAATCGTTTCAACGATTATAAGGAGCTCGAAATTCTCTAAAACACTTTCTTTACATCCTAACACAATAAAATAAATAATAACGCCCCTTATTTTCTTAGAACTACTCCTCCAGCAACCCTAAAACCTTGAAGAATTGAAAGAAATTTGAAAAAAATCGTTTAATAGATTATTAAGAGATTTCAATTGTCTAAAACACTTTTTCCACATCCTAACGAAATAAAGTAAATAACCAGGCCCCTTACGTTTCCCGAACTACCCCTCTAGCCACCCTTAAATCTTGGAGACTTGAAAAAAATTGAAAAGAAATCGTTTAAACGATTATCAGGAGCTATAAATTTTCTCAAACACGTTTTTCGAACACTTACAAATTATAATAAACAATCAAGCCCCTTACTTCCTCAGTTTCACTCCTCCAGCAACCCTTAAATCTTAAAGACTTGAAAAAAATTTGGAAAAAATCGTTTCAACGATTATTATGAGCTCTAAATTCTCTAAAACACTTTCTCCACATCCTTACAAGATAAAATAAATAATCAGGCCCCTTATTTTTCCAGAACTACCCCTCCAGCAACCCTAAAAACTTGAATTTAGATCTTACTGCTTTTGGCGAATGCTATTAGTGTTATCCGTCGCACTCGGAATCCCTTCCAAGTCTTATTTGTGATTCTCAAACTTGACGAGGTTTTCGATCAGCTTCCCCCCGAATTAGAGCAGGCCTGGACTTATTGCTTGGATAACCGTGTCAATATAAATCCATCACCGCTTCCGAATGATGAGGCCCTAATGATTCTTGAAGGGTGCTTACGTCGAATGGTTGATTCGATGGTTGGCCTTAGTGATATTGTTTAATCTCAGTTACTTTTGCTAAATTTTAATTTATTGTATAATTTTTAGGTAACGACATTGTATGAAATTTCAGCATTAATTAACTCTTTTTAAATCTACAACATCCATTTTAATATTTATGTCCTTATTATTGCTATATTTATTATCTATTTATTTAATGTATATTTATTTCAAAAATTGCATTTTGATTGTGCGTTTCACTTCTAAATAAGTGCAATGGATTAAAATTTCATATCGATTTATCCGAGGACTTTGCTCAAAAATGTTCAGGTTAATGGTTCTCCTGGGGTAAAAAGGAGGTGAAGGAGAAGGAAGGAAAGGAAAAGAGATGAAAATTTCTTAAATTGCATAACATCCTACGTTATCCCATTGTATCTTTTCGGTAGCAAAATATATCAATCCCGTCGGGTCCTTTAAAATTGACTTCAAATTTGTTGCGAGGACTAAGTAGTATTGACTACTTTCAGCGGGATCGTTATATTTTTCAAAAACTATATTATTTAAAAAATGTATGGTTTTTACCGTATATTTTTCTTTTACTTGTGGATTCAGTGTCAGATAAATGCGAGGTTTATTTAATCCATTTCGTAAGGCTGAACAATCTTTTACCCATCCGTTCAATACTTCACGTGTATAATATATCGCTACTAATTTTTCATAAGGCGTATATGTTGATCTATTAAGAAATGTTGGAGTATCCCCGTTTATGCTTATTCCGTGGGGTCCTGTTTCTATACCAACGGGCGAAAACCGTGTCAAGGTGTAGATTTTATCATAAAAAACGCGATCAGTGGCGGGCAGTGTATGGCGAAAATATGATTCGTTTGATTCGTGAAGTTTTTTGTCACACCTAATGTTATCTATATTTTGTACGCTCCAAAATTCAGTTTCAGGTTTTGGATAAGTTATTATATAAATGGGTGTTATCCCTAACTTCTTAAAAAGACAAAGGGCATCATATATTTGACTGTATAATGTTACTTGGGTCAGTGTTATAGCAATTTGAAGACGTTCTTCCGGTATCATCTTTACGAACCAGTTTGCCATTGCGATATCCATCTTATTTTTTTGTATGAGGTCTATAATCAAATCAACAGTATTTCTATAATTTTGTAGCAATGATACCACTGTTAAGTAACGCTGATCTTCTGGAAGCTGTGAACATTAAGGCTTCAACAGGTACCTTTGTATAGTTAAATATTCTGCCTTTTGTATGTTGGTTTGAGCTGTGGTTCCTTTTGTTTGATTTCCAACCACTTGGGGAATCACCCCATATGGTTGATAAGGTTGGCTTGGTCTGATCTCTGTGAATATATTAGCGTGTGATAAAGTAATAATAATAGGAATAGTAATGAGAATAGTGATAGTGATAGCAGAAATATTTTAACGAGAATTCAAGATTTAGGATCATATATTTTTGTTACTTCAGTATTGTAATTTATATTTATTGATCCTGTGATTATTATGGTTAAATTTTATCAAATCTTCATTGGAAAGATAGGTGATAATTTGTTCTATTAGTAAATCAGGTATTGCTTGGTCTGCTAATATCTGGACGACGGCAGCTAATCCATCGCTTTCTAATAATTTCCGTCTCCGCTCTACTTGTTGTACTCGAGCTTATATTAAAGGCGCGTATTTTCGATAGCGTGTAATGTATTGTTCCTTATTTAATTTTCTCAAAATTACTCTGGTTTTATTGGTTTTCATTAATTTTTGAGGTGGCATGGTTAAAAATTGGTATCTGCTAAATTTCCCTATATGAGACTTTCGTAATTCGCGCAGCTCTGTTTCACATTTCTGTTTATAGTTTTGCATAATTTCTGAAGGTATTAGATTGCTAACGACATTGTGGAAATTGTTTAATACGCGTAAGCCAGCTACTTGTAGTTTAATTAAGTGTTGGACTAAATAGTCGAGAGTGTCGCGTTCTAAAAACAACATTCAATCGTCTCGATTGGTCTTCTTTTGTTCGAATAAAATTCCCTGGCATGTCTTCGTATGATTCTGGATGTAATGCAAAATCTAATACTGTGCGACCTTGAGAACTCTGTATGTTTACATCTGCTCCTAACTGTATCAAAGTGCGCGTGGTTGATGCGAATCCTTGATGAGCGCTTATATGTATAGCCGTTAAATTATAAGGTTGTATTGTCTCATTTATGTCTACTCCCTTTTTAACTAATAATTTAATCATCTGACATCGCCCCCACATGTGGTCCATTTCGTCGCGGCTGTTCCTAATTTCGGGCTGCAACCCATAATATACAGCCGTGTGTACCAATGTTTGCCCATCTGACCTAAAAAAATACGTCTGCCCCATATCGGATCAGGTATTTTACGATACAATATCGATTCATTTTAACAGCGTAAAATAGAGCCGAGTTTCCGTTTTCGTCTAATTGGTTTATATCCGCCCCCTTTTTTAATGTAATGTCTACCGTCTCTAATTGATTAGTTAGGACTGCTTTAATTAATGCAGTCCTTCCTTGTCTATCGTATTGACTTATACATAGGCCGTAAGCCCTCAAAAGTATACATATTTTAAAGAATGTCGCGTAGGGTATGTGAATGTGGGGTAAGGGTATGTGTTTGTTCTTAACTGTTGAGTTAGAAGTCCAGTGGTATATTGGGAACGGCGTAAAGTGATATGTGTATGAGGTTTAGCTCCTCTCTTCAATAATTGATGGGTTAGATACAAATTTTGTACTTGAATCGC
>JZSA01005605.1:0-18509 GCA_000956155.1 Cotesia vestalis | reverse complement strand
TTTTTTATAAATTGGAAAAATTATTCAGAAAGTATTGAAAATTATATTAAGAATTAATTACTAAATTTATTTTATATTGTAAATTAATTTTTACGTGACAATTAATTTGATTGGGGATTAAGTCTGTGAATTAATTAAATTAAAAATTGTCGAAAAATCAGAATTGATAGCGTGGACATTAAGTCCAAGAAATTAGTTATTATTTTGAGTAGAAAATTGTCACAAGGAAAATTGGTTATAGTTAATTAATTTACATCATTAATTTTGTATTGATTAATTTTGAATTTGACCGTAAAAATTATATTGCCATTATTTTAACAGTTAAAATTAATTAACCAACTATTGTTAAGAACATGACGATAAGTCACTCAAGAATGTTAAGCTAATTAATATTTTAATACAGGATCAAAATTTACAATCGGAATTTGGAATTGATTGTTAGTTAAGTTAAGGGAATTAAATTATTAATCGTAAATTTATTATTTAATTAATACTAATGATTGAATAATTTAATTAAATCTTCTAAATTCAATTTAATTAAATTTTATTCTAAAATCAACTTTTATAAAATAAAATCATTCAAGTGTGGGTTATGTGAGTGAAGAATTGTACGGGTAATGTGTGATAAAGAGTGTTAATAGTGTTAAGTTTGGTAGTCCGGTGGACTTAATTTTAAGTTATAAAAGTGTGTAAAGTTGGTTAGTTTTGTCAGTCCGGTGGACTTGTAATTTTAAGCTTAGTTTTAGGACAGGTGTGGGAGACCGTTTGTTAGAAAAAGCCTATCTAGTCATTGCATTGTCGTTGGAAGGGTCGTTTGTAAATATCGTATATCTCGCAGTTATTCTCCGCTTCGTAGATAATAAGTTAATTATAGTGTGTGAATGAGCGCTTAAATTGTTAAATCTGTTATTGTTATTGTTAATAAATATCGATATATTGTTAATTAATCATTTATTATTCAGCAGCAACCTTCCTCCTGTTACTTCCTAGGGTACCACAAATTTCTTCGACTGCTTGTTTGTACGGTCAGACAACTAAATGCCTTTACCCTGGGAGTGGCAGTCACACTTGTTGACAGATCTCTTTGATTTGAAACTTATTGATTAGTTAAAACTAGAGGGATGACCATCAGAACCGGTTGGAAAGAGGAAAAGAGGAAAAATGAAATATTAAAGAAATTAATTAACAATTTACTTACGGTTTAAATGTACTGACAGGTGTTTTTATTGCTGACAAATACACACTGGATGTTGTTACAGAACACGTCTCTATCGGGTCGTTACGGTTAGAATTTGATCAATGAATATTTGTTTCGAGTTGGATTTTTGAATTGTCTTTGATATTGAAATTGATGACGCAGTGGACTTGACCTTGATGTTGAGGTGAATGATGGAACGGTCTTGACCTCGACGTTGAGGTTGATAATGGAACGGTCTTGACCTTGACGTTGGATGTGGAGAATTTGTATTGTAGAAAATCTCGTTGTACTGAACTGGGTTGACCCGGATACGGGGGAGATTCCCCGTTTATTGATTGTTCTGGATACCCTGACGGGTAGAGTTTCCCCGTAGATAAGATGTTTCGAAGAATACTGGACGATGTAGCTGACTGACTAACTGAGCGTTACTGAGCTTTACTGGTCAAGAACTGAGCGTACTATTCCGTGGAGCTTGCGTTTTTATATTTTTCTACAAGAATACTCGAGGGTAGTATTAGACTGCGGTGGTGGTCACCATACCTCGATTTCCGAGAATACTGTAACTGTGTTGGTCTTCGTAGGTGAAAGACCTTTAACACCATAGGTTTGTTGAATATGCTCATATGAGTTGTCAAATTACAACTGGTCACCATCCCTCGAGGTCCGCCCTCAGTGGGACGTCGCATTGAGGATGGTAGCCACCCTCTTTTGTTTTAAGTTTATTCTTTATTCTCACATAGTCTCGATCCTGCGCCCGAGAGTACCTGACGACACGGGCTCGTGGAGTTATCCTATCCTTTTCAATCGATTTATTCTTGCGAAGAGAATATTTTTAATTACTCATTTAATTGACCAAAATTTCTAACCGTAACAATTCTCCATGTGCATAACACCAACTACAACCATAATACCCATTAAACTGATACCGATACTGTAGAACCGGTCTAGCCACTGAATCCACGCATACGAGATGACAATGAACTTTAAAATTCCTCTGTAAATTTGAATCATGCATAGTGATATTTAATCCATTCGTCATTAATTTTTCAGCGTCATCAAGGAACTTGGATAAATAACTGTTCATCAATTGCGGACTTGGCTCTGTTGAAGTTAACATCATACCAGCAAGAATTACATTTTGCTTACGAATTTGCGGTGAAAGTTCGTTCAAAATTAATTGTATCGGCCAGAAGCTTCGATTAGAGCTGTTAAATGCCGGTGCGCCATCAGTATTTAGATTAAATGTTAATGTTTGGGGTGACAATTGTTGAATGCCTTTATATAACTTGGAATCGTAAATATCATTGATAATACCATCATTTTCACGTTCATCGAGCTTAGTGAATGTTTTCAATAAATCTTTTTGAATTTCTTTTTCATGTAGAAGAGATTCTAATTGATACTGAAAATCAACTGTAACAAATTGATTGGTACTTTCTAATGTTAACTTATATTTAGCTTCACAACCTGTGCATTTTATCGATTTTTTTTTCATTTTTTGACTATTATTGTGGGAAGTTAATATAATATTGCAATCTGTACAAAAAAAATGTGTATTAATTTTTGATTTCGGGGGGTTGTATGCTTTTGCTCGTGCATGATGTGAAGGGTTCCATGATGAGAATTCTGGACCAGCCAATATTTTTATGAGATCAATCAAATCGTTTTCTTCTCGTTTTGTTGATCTATGTTTAATAGAGTAAACTGTGACCATTAATAACACATCTGCTACAGTTAGTTGTGCTTTAGAAAACATCATCGCCTTGCCTTGCATGTGATCAGTATTAAATGTTTTAGATTCATCTCTATAAGACCCAGAAAATTCATTATTAGATTTACAATTCATATCATTTTCTGATGAACTTTCAGAATCATAATGATCTGATGAAAAATCATCATCAGAACTACCCCTCCAGCAACCCTAAAATCTTGAAGACTTGAGAAAAATTTGATAAAACTCGATTAAGCGATTATTAGGAGCTATAAATTCCGTCAAACACGTTCTCCACACCCTAACACAAAAAATAAATAATGAGGCCCCTTAATTTCTAAGAACTTCTAGCCCAGCAACCCTTAAAACTTGGAGACTTGAAAAAAATTTGGAAAAAATCGTTTGAACGTGCGTTAGGTGCTGTATATTCCGTCAAAAACTTTTTCCGCATCCTAACAAAATATAAAAATAACCAGGCCCCTAACTCCCCCAAAACCACCACTTCAGCAACCCCAAAAACATAAACACTTAATAAAAATCGATTAAGCGATTATTTGGAGTTGTAAATTCCTGTAACCACAATTCCCACGTGCTAACAAAATAAAATAAATGACCAAACCCTCTACTTTTCCAGAAGTAACACTTCAGCAACCCTCAAATCTTAAAGACTTCAAAAAAATTCGAAAAAAGCCGTTTAACCGATTATTGGGTGCTGAAAATTTGTTCAAACGATTTTTTCAAACACTCACATTTAATGATTAGCAATCAGGCTCCTCACTCGTTTGGAACTACTTCTTCAGCAACCCCAGAGACTTAAAGAAATGAAAAAAAATTCGAAATCATCAATAAAAGGGTTATTTGAGGGCTTGAATTTTTATAACAATTTGTCAGCACCCTATTGGAATATTATATACAACCAAGCCTCGTACATTTTCATATCTTCCCCTCCAGCAACCCTAAATGATTAAAGACTTGAAAAAAATTTGAATAAAATCGTTTAAACGATTATTAGAAGCTTTCAATGCTCTAAAACACTTTCTCCACATCCTTACAAAATAAAGTAAATACTCAGACCCCTTACTTTTCCGGTACTACCCCTCCAGCAACCCTTAAGTCTTAGAGACTTGAAAAAATTCGAAAAAAATCGTTTAAACAATTATTAGGCGCTGTAAATTTCCTCAAACTATTTATTCACACCCTCACAATATATAATTACCAAACAGGCCCTGAACTCATTCGGAACTACTTCTTTAGCAACCCCAGAGACTTAAAGAAATGAAAAAAAATTCGAAATCGTCAATAAAAGCGTTATTCGAGTGCCTGTATTTTAACCACTTCGTCAGCACCCGATTGGAATGTTATATACAACCAAGCCTCTTACTTTCTCAGAACTACCACTCAAGCAACCCCATAAAATTAAAGACTTGAAAAAAATTTGGAAAAAATTGTTTCAACGATTATTAGGAGCTTTAAATTCTCTAGAACACTTTTTCCGCATCCTAACAAAATAAAATGAATAACCAGACCCCTTACTCATCCAGAACTACCCCTCCAGCAACCCTCAAATCTTAAAGACTTGAAAAAAATTTTAAAAATTTCGTTTAAACGATTATTAGGAGCTGTAAATTTCTTTAAACACGTTTTTCAGACCCTAACAAAATGAAATAAATAACCAGGCGTCTTACTTCTCAAGAAGTACCACTCCAGCAACCCTTAAATCTCAAAGAATTGAAAAAAATTCGGAAAAAATCGTTCAAACGATTATTAAGCGCTGTAAATTTTCTCAAACAATTTTATCACATCTTCACATTATATAATAAGCAATCAGGCCTCTAACTACCTCGGAACTACTTCTTTAGCAACCCTTGATACTTAAACAATTGAAAAAAAATTCGAAATTATCAATAAAAGGGTTATTTGAGAGCTTGAATTCTTTTCAACAATTTGACAGGACCCTATTGGAATATTATATCCAATTAAGTGCCTTACTCTCTCAGAACTAACCCTCCACCAACCTTAAAAATTCAAATACGTGAAAAAAATTTGAAACAAATCGATTAAACGATTATTAGGAGCTCTAAATTCTCTAAAACACTTTCTCCACATCCTAACGAAATAAAATAAATCACCGGGCCCCTTACTTTTCTAGAACTATTCCTCCAGCAACCCTAATATCTTGAAGACTTGAAAAATATTTGAAAAATATCGTTTAAACGATTATTAGGAGCTGTAAATTTTCTCAACCACTTTTTTCGAAGCCTAATAATTTATAATAAACAATCGACCCCTTTACTTGACAACAACTACCCCTCCAGCAACCCTCAAATCTTAAATACTTGAAAGAAATTTGAAAAAACTCGTTCAAACGATCAATGGGAGCTTTAAATGCCCTAAAAAACTTTTTCCGCACCTTATCAAAATATTATAAATCACCAGGCTCCTAACTTCTCAACAACTACCCCTCCAGCAACCCTAAAAACTTAAAGACTTGAAAAAAATTTTTAAAAAGTCGTATAAAGATTCTTAGATGCTCTAAATTCCTAAAACACGTTCTCCACATCCTATAAAAATGAAATAAATGATCAGGCTTCTTACTTTCCCAGAAGTACCACTCCACCAACCCTTAAAACTAAAAGACTTGAAAAAAATTTGAAAAAAATCGTTTAAACGATCGTTAGGAGCTGTAAATTCCTTAGAAAACTTTTTCCGCACCCTAACAAAACATGAACTAACAACCAGGCCCCTATTTTCCCCCAAACCACCGCTCCACCAATCCAAAAAATATAAACACGAAAAAAATCGATTAAACGATTATTAGGAGCTGTAAATTCCTTCAAACACGTTTTCCACACTCTACCAAATAAAATAAAAAAACCAGGCCCCGTACTTTTCCAGAAGTACCACTCTAGCAACCCTTAAATCTTAAAGACTAAAAAAATTCGATATAAATCGTTTAAACGTTTATGAGAAGCTGTAAATTTTCACAAGAAATTTTTCTCTACCCTCACAATATATAATAAACAATCATGCCCCTAACTCCTTTGGAACTACGTCTTTAGTCTCAAAATTTCAACAAATTAATTCGTTATTCGCAATATAGTTGAATTTAAATTGAACAATGTAATAATTCATAAATCACCAAAAGGAAAAAAAATTTCCTTGATAGTTCTCAATTATTTTCAGAAGCCTGAACAAATGTATAAAGAATCGAAATTAATTATAAATCCATAAAATATTAGGTTTATGGTAAAATTTCATCATTAATTTGTAATATATATTCTTTTTTAACTTCCCGCTAAGAAAATCGAAGATATTCAAAAATCGGGAAGTTATTGGTTTTACCCCGTTTTGAAAAAATCGAGTTTTCATCAGATCTCGACGTTTGAAGGTCACAGGAAGCTTCCCTGACTACCCCCGCGATGTTGTCACTATGTCTGTATGTATGTATGTATGTATGTATGTATGTATGTATGTATGTGTGTGTGTGTATGTGACTCGCTTATAACTTTTGAACGACTGAACCGATCGGAATGAACTAAACGGCGTTCTAAAGAGTTCCCTCAAACCTAGATTTCCTGAGAATTTGAACCGATTCGGACCGATAGATTTTAAGAAATCTTGAAAAATCTCAAAAAAATAAGAAAAAAATAATTTTTGAAAGTGGTTTTTTTGGAATATCTTTTAAACGGCTCTATCGATCAACTTCAAAAACTAATCCGCCCTTAAGCTTGAAAAACCACGCCGATCGTCGCCAATCTGGTCAAAATCGGTTGATTCGTTCGTGAGTTATCGTGAACGAAAGAAAACCAAAAAAAGTGTTTTTTCGGGATTACTCTAAAGTTTTCGATTTGATCAATTAAAACCTGAAAATCACTTATGAGGTCAAAAGTTATTACGATTTGAAAAATCCAATAATAGTGTTCTACGAAACTTCTATCAGACTTTTGAGCTGGGAGAGCTCAAATTCATCAAGATATTATCTCTCCGAACTCAGTGAGCTCAAAATATCACATAAATTATATTTTGAGCTCAAAAATCTTAAAAATGTCATAAGTACAATTTTAAGCGCTCAGGTATGGAATTAGCGGGAATTTACAGGGATGGCCTTTAGGGTGAACTGTTTTCCTAATTTTTTTATTAATGATGAATAAAATTTATTATTTATCGTTGATTAATGAAATTTATTAGTTAAAATTCTATCGAAAGTCTATAGTTTTAATATTAAAATAAATAATATTGTGTATTTAAATGATATGAATCAGTTTTGTAGCGTTTATAAGATATTAATATCATTTTTTTGAACGGTTCGATGTTTTAGGCCTGATAACTCCGAAACGACTCACCTTACGCAAATCTTTGCTCAGATCTTTTTTGTAGAGCGTGAAATTTACTACAAGAGTATGTTTTGTTTATCGCTTCACACTGATTTATTTCCGAGCAATAAAATTTCAAATTTTTAAAACATTTATTCCCATGTTATTTAAATGAGGAATAGAAAATTAAGAATCGCCACCTCTAAATATCAATATTAAGAGCTCATATTTTACCACGGTCATTTTTGAGGGACACTCGGAAGATTTTTCAATGTTCTTCGAAAAAAAAAAAATAGTCGATTTTTTTGAAACACTCTAATACATATACAGTATTTACAAAAAATCTGCGTTACAGAAAAAGGTTATTGACGATGTATGTGTGGTCGTCTTGCTTGACATCTGTCTCTTTGTCGTCCTTGAATTTGTTGTTGTTTGTGCCTGGCTCTTCTACGTATCTCTTCCAAATGTTTGGCTTCGCCCTGAAGCCACCAATATTTTTCTGATAACCTTTCCAGGCTGTCCTCGTCTCTAGCAGGGAGAGCCTTCGAATATACAATGTTTTCAGCTGGAATGTTGTCTAGCTCCGTAAAAATTGCTTTCTTGGCGCAGTGTCTTTTGATGTGGTAAATTATTGGCATGTTGTTCCCGTCTTGTATACATCCCTGTCGGTCAAGATTGGTGAAGATCTCAGGAGGAGAATGAATATTTTTTGTCATTCTTTTCATAAGTTCAATGTTTTCAATTTTTAGATTCTTAATTATGTCATTATCAATTTTATAGATTGTACTAAAATAATTTCTGGTTAGCGTTAGGCAGAAATTATCGAATCTTGGTATGTTTGCTAAGTTATATATTTCTTCATTACTCAGGTGTTTGAGGTAATTGGATTCAGGTGATCTATATCTTCCAAGACATTTTTTTAAGCACGATCTTTCAAATTTCCTATATTTCTCCATTACAGATGGTCCTACGTTCCACCAGATAGGTGCAGCATAAGACATTATTGGTCTTACTAGGAGCTGGTAGCATATTAGTTTGGCTTTGGAATCAATGTTTCTGTCACAAAAGATCCTTGAGTTTGCTCTGAATGCTTTCTTCGCTTTGTTTAGTTGGATTGTATGGTGTTTATTCATACGCAGCAGGTAATCGAAATTTATTCCAAGGTATTTGACGACTTCTTGGTTTGGTATAGTAAATTCCTCGCCTGTATCTTTGTCACTTACCGTGATCTGGAAAGTCTTAATTAAAAGAACTGTAGGTGGTGTTATTTCGGTAACTGTTTTTCTAAATAAGATTGTTTCACTTTTTTCTGGATTCATTTTAAGATTCCAAAGTTCATAGGTTTTATATTTTTCGTTTACTATTTTGGTGAGTCTGTCCTGAATAATTGGTATCTTGAAATCTGCGACGTAAGCTACTTTATCATCAGCGTATACTCCAGAGTGTGTATTATTACCGGAATTTAGTCCCAATATATTTAGAATTAAAGATGTGTAGATTATGAAAAGGATTGGTGATGTTACAGTTCCTTGCTGTAGACCTTCCAGGATAGTAAATGTTAAGGTAGACAGGTTAATTCCGTCCCATGTAATAAAGGATTTGCCATGGACCATGTCATATATAAGCATAATCAGATTAACTGGAAAATTAAGCGTTATTAGTACATATATGACCATTTAGCCAAATGGAATCAAAGGCTTTTTCAAGATCGATTAGCACTGCCCCTACTAATTTTCCATTCAGGAGGTGTTTATTACTATCGGATAAAAATTTATTAACTGCACCGTAGAGTGTCGGGCCCGGAAACCAAATTGGTTATCAGGTATAATTTTATTGTCGTCTGCGTGAGTCATAAGTTGGATTTTGATGAGTCTTTCATTAATTTTACTAATGTTTATTGTAAGACTAATGGGTCTGTTCATATATGATTATATATAATCATATATGATCATATATATGAACATATATAATTAGACAAAATCTTTTTTCATCGGAGTGTGTATTATTACCGGAATTTAGTCCCAATATATTTAGAATTAAAGATGTGTAGATTATGAAAAGGATTGGTGATGTTACAGTTCCTTGCTGTAGACCTACCAGAATAGTAAATGTTAAGGTAGACAGGTTAATTCCGTCCCATGTAATAAAGGATTTGCCATGGACCATGTCATATATAAGCATAATCAGATTAACTGGAAAATTAAGCGTTATTAGTACATATATGACCATTTAGGCAAATGGAATCAAAGGCTTTTTCAAGATCGATTAGCACTGCCCCTACTAATTTTCCATTCAGGAGGTGTTTATTAATATCGGATGAAAATTTATTAACTGCATGCACCGTAGAGTGTCGGGCCCGGAAACCAAATTGGTTATCAGGTAAAATTTTATTGTCGTTTGCGTGAGTCATAAGTTGGATTTTGATGAGTCTTTCATAAATTTTACTAATGATTATTGTAAGTCTAATGGGTCTGTAGCTTGCTGGGTTGGTGTGATCTTTGTCTTTCTTTTTTATAGGTATAACTTTAGCTTCTTTCCATCGGGTTGGATAATATGATTGGTTAAAACAGTTGTTAAAAATGATCGTGTAGCTTTTTATGATAGATGTTGGTAGATGTTTCAACACTATCATTGGTATATTGTCTACTCCAGATAAGGTCTCATTTTTCGCTTTCTTCAGTAAAAGTTCTATTTGTATATATGAATATAGGTATTTTGGTTTATCGGGTTCTTGTGTAGTTCTTGTGTATAATGAGCTGGATTGTTTTTAGAGAAGTTTGTGTGTGTCAAGTTGTAATTTCTGAAACTGTTCACTCTAGATTTGATGTCTTCTGCAGCTGCGTCAGCTAGTTGCTTTGTGATGGTTCCTTCGTTAGTGTATCTTGGAGAATTGATTGTTTCAAAATATTTTTCCACTATGTTTAATTTAATTGTTGGCTCTGTGATGATTAAATTATTCTCAATTTCGTGTGGTCGAGTGTTGTTAAGTGTATGATCAGTGATTAATGTGTTGTTGTCTTTGTTGATTTTCAATGTCTCTATCCGGGGTGGTTCTTTATACTTAAAGTGTCGATTGATGGCTGGAAAGAATTTTGTTGAGTCTTTATAGTCAATGTTTTTGGCCAGAGCTTCCCAATAAGCAGTTTCTGATCTCTTAAACTCCTTGGCGAGATGGTTGTTAAACAGTTCTATGAGCATTTTGATACGAGCTTTGTTATTGTTATTTTTAAAAAGTTCTGCAACTAGTGCCGACTTGTAGGCGTGCAGTTTGTTGATTGAATAAACACACACAAAAACCATGTTAAAAGGGCGCAACACAATTACCCGCGTTTGAGTTGGTCTAATATTGAATAAACACACACAAAAACCATGTTAAAAAGGCGCATGTTAAAAGTTACGGAACCCAATTTAAACGAGAAAGGACTTTTCACTTCGTTGAAAAGTCATTGGTTGAATTGTCATCGGTCGAACTATCATGTGGTTGAACTGTCGTTCGGGTAAAATTTCGTCGGTTGAATTATCGTCGGTTGAAATGTCGCTCGGTTGAAATGTCGCGGTTGAACTGTCGCGGTTGAAATGTCCTCGGTTGAACTGTTACAGAACCATTTTTGAGAGCCTCTTTTGTAGTCAGTTTTAATTCTGGGTATTATTGCATAGGTGGAGTCTTCAATATGTTGTTCCAGTTTGCTAATGTTATTGTCGATTTCTTCTATTGTTAAGTTCCTGTCGTAGGGAATTTCGTCAGTGTAATTGTCATTTAGGTATTGAGAAAATCTGGTCCAATTGGTTTTTTTATAGTTGAACCTGGGCAATTGAGTTATTGGTTCAGCTAGGCTCGAAATTATATCAGTGCAGTTGATTGAAAAACTGATAGCGTTGTGGTCACTATCATATGGGAAAGTGATGAGCTTCTCGTTTGATAGTCTGTTGATTTCAATTCTTGAGTCTGCTAAACAGAGATCCAAGAATGATCTAGCTCGAGGAAATGTTGGTTTATCTGGAGTGTAAAGTGTAGTTTTATTTAGTATCTCGTTATCATTTCTCCATCTGTTGAGAATGGCACCTCTTTCATTTAGTATCTTATCACCCCAGAGTATGTTTCTTGCATTTCGGTCCCCTGCTATTATGAAGAAAATGTTTTCAGCTCGTAGATTGAAATCTTCATATAATTTGTTTAATTCAGCAAGGAAGGTTTTCCTCTTGTTACAAGTGGCATATATACTGAAGATAATTAAAGTATTATTTGAATTACCGTGTATTTTAATAGGTGTGTATTCTATTATCTTATTTCCTAGTGCATTAGAGTATGCGATAGGTGTAAATCTTATTTTATTGCTGATTAATATTGCAGTTCCACCCCCTAATTTTGCGTTTGGTCTAGCATTGCGTATGAAGTAGTAATTTTTAAATGCCAATTTATGTTTGCTGTTAAGTTTGGTTCAGAGATCAGTGCTATGTCAATATTGTATGTTTTAACAAATATTTCTAAATCATGTCTTTTCTTATTTGAGGTCAAAGAATTGACATTTATTGCACATATATTGATTGTGTTTATTGAGGAAATAAGAGTTTCCTCTCTGTTACTATTTAGTGATGGTTGCATTTGATTAGTATTCATATTCAAATTGAACCATAAGAAATTTAATGTTATTTGAATTTTCAGTAATTTTTTTGTTTATTTCTGAGAATTTCTCCGTGAGGATATTCATTACGGATGTCTTGAACTAGTTCAGAATTGCCTCTACTAATGTGATATTATTATCATTGGTATAATGTTTGAGATTATTATGTAGTTGATTATTTACCTCTTCATTCTGTTGGGGCCTGAGTTGGTCGTTGAATGGTCCTCTATTATTATTTCTTGCTGGTAGAGGTGGAAAAGCATAGGTATTGTTTGTTATATTTGCAAAAGATTGTTCTGGATTGACAGTACGTGAAATTTTGTTTATTTTATTTCTTTTTACATATTTTTTAATTTCATGAGTTTGTTGTTTGGCACCTTGGGCCAGTTTCAGATATTTACATCCGAAGTATGATGCGGTGTGACCATATTCTCCACAGTTAATACATTTTAACAGATTTTTATCACCTTTGGTTTCAATTTCGCATTTGGCTCCTTCTTTAATCGGGCCATGATTTTTTCCACACTTGACACACCTAAATTCAAGGTGGCAATTGTTGCTGGAGTGTCCGACTCTTTGACACCTTCTACATTGAAATACTGATTTCTTTTTCAGTCTTTCCCAACAGATTAGCTGGTGAAGCATCTGATTTATTCTTGTTAGTTCGGCTGGCTTACTTCCATTAGTCAACTGAACTATAAAGAAGAATTTATCCTCCTCGGTTTTGCTCAATTTGAGTTTTGTCACTCGTTTAATATTGATATTTGGAGGGTGAAACGTTTTCCTAATTTTTTTTTTCGGATCTCACTCACAAAAACTTGTTGCTAGGCACCTTTAGAAAGTACTCACCCAGTATGGGCTCTTAATATTAATGGGAACAATACCCTCATCATAGTTTTCTATTTTCAATTTAGTTTGATATTAAAATGGTCAAATCTCATCACCAATAGCTTGTTAAGCCCGTACCATCATCAATATTTGTAGGGAATTAAATGCACTACAAAAATGGTCGTCTATACTTTTTTGATGTCTTACCATTTAAAAGATATTTAAGGTCAAAAATTGAAGAACTTAGAGAAAAATAACTTTTTTTTTTCTGAATTTTATTACTGACTGAGAAATAATTATTATCGAATGAACTGCATTGATTTCTGTAGTAAATTTAACGCTCTACACAAAATGGTCTTTTATACTTTTCCGATTACTCAAACCATTTCGAAGATATTCCCATTCGAATTTCAATATGCACTGATATTCATCATTTTTTGATCATTATTTTTAATTTATACGTTTAATTTATCAATTTTTAGATAATTCATGATTCAGAAAGTTTCTTATTTGAGAATTATTATTGGATACATATCTAGAATAACAGATTCGGTTTCATCACATCAAATTTTATATTTTAATATAATAATAATTCAAAAATATATTAATTTCTTTAGATTTAGTTATCAAAATTGACTTTTATTACTGTTAGGGAATTTCGCTCGATGTTCTTTGACAACTTGCAGTAAATATTGAAACTGGTCGTCGTTTTTTGTCAAACACTGATTGTATTTAGATACCTACGCTACTCCACGCTCTACAACGTCATTAACAACTTTCAATTGATTCAAATATTCTTCATTTTCTTTGTAACTCTCATCCGATGTCCATAAGTCAATATCGACATCAAGAAAATCATATGATAGATCAAAGATTTTGAACAAATTTAATGATTTTTGAGAAACGAAATCACTCAAATCTTTTCGAATAATTGAATCGATGTTCTTTCGGTCAATCTCAAATCTCTCAACTTTAGAATCTATACTATCTCGAATTTTCACAGCGTCTACTAACCTTTTTTTTCATATCGAGTGGTACAGCGTCATCAAACAGTGATAAAACGGCGAGTTCATGATTTAAATACCACAAATGTGAATTCATCTTTTCGCAAGTTGCTGAAGAAATTGAGGCATCAACTTTTTTATATTTGATTAATTGTTTTAAAAAATCTAAATTGTGGTTCGGAGCTGCAATCGCAGAAGTTGATGAAAATTAAGCCTTCAAATATACCATTATTGTAAAAATGCAAATCTGCCGCAAATTATTAAATTCTTTGGCAGTGAGATCAAACTCATCTCTAAAAATAAATATTTTTAGGCTATAAATGGTTTTCGCCATCCATCTCGCATGATGGATTGCACGACGGTACTTAAAACAAACTTTATCTTGAGGGATCACTCCAAGAAAAATTAATGGCAATTCTAAAAACTCCTTGTAATCATCTCGTGGTTGTCTCAACTAGCAAACAAAACAAGTAAACTCATATAAAAAATGACCAATCCGATTTTATATTCATAATTTATAACTATATTTTAAACATACTTGCAAGTATTGTGTGATAAAAGATGATATTTCATTTTTTTTACTCAAAACACCATTAGCGACTTTTGGATCTTCAATACCAGCTTTATAATTGGTCTTATCAATTTTGTCTCACATTTCTTTGAATCTGCCAAATATCGGTACGTTGGGTCCTGATGATCTTAGCCAATAGACTTCGAATGCACTTTTCAGAATGAGCTCATAAATATGATGGCGACATGGCAAGTAAATTAACTCTCTTCCTAGAGCTTTTTCAATTTCTACACATGTTCCGCTATGAATTCCTGTAAGGTGATAACAGAATGTATAATAACGGAATTTTAAAACTTTATTACTTATTTAGAAAGTACTAATGAAAACATAATCAATTTGTTCCTAAATTTAAACACATAACTGGATAAGAAGAATTGGATCGAGACAAAATCTTGATATTGCTCAAAAATTATCAACCTTTAATTATAATTACCTGTGTTCACAGCAGTTGTGTCAAAACACATAGCCTCTACATAGCGACTAAGACCCCATTGATCCAAAGTCCTCAAAATAGCTGCTGTTTGATTCTCTGCTGATCCAGAGTCCATATCCTGCAGTAATTATCTATCTCGGTGTATGACGTACTTATCGTGTGATTTAAAATCATTTTTCAATCCTACAGCAATGTCTTTTCGTACTATCATTCGAGCTCGTTGAATTGTTCTGTAACTCAGAGTTGTCTCTTCCACTTTAATGCCAACCTTGACAGAACAGCAGTTATAATAAGCATTGCATTTCTACTACTGACATGAGTTCTGTCAAGTGCAGCAATGAGCTCGGCTGTCAAGTGAAGCAATAAATTTTGTGGAACAAAAAAATTTGTGTTACATTTTAAATCAACCCATCTAGAAATATTGAATTACGATCTTTAATTGTGATAAGAGTAAAATTATTAAATAAAATATCGTTAGGGAATTGATAGATAGTAGCTGTATTATTGTTCCCATGGAATCCTGAAGCAGCGTTTTGTACGACAAATGTAAAATTTTCTGCGAAATCATAGACAACAAGAAACTCTCCGTCTTTTAATGACATTTTTACAAATTAAGAGGTTATATCCACTTGCGAGGCAGAAAAAACGCGTTTTTTTGTGAATTTTTTCCAAAGAGGCATTTTATTTTATACATTAATGAAAAAAATGTACTTAAACAGAATTTAATGTACATTAACAATCAGTGGTTTATTTAAAAAAATATTGGATCCCCTAGCTCCTGTAGATGATCTGCGGAGAGACCTCCAAAAAAAGTGCTTGGCGGTGAGCAAGATATTCCTGGTCCAAATTATCTGAAAACCAAAAACCAAAAATATTTAGTTTTGTAATAAATAAATACAAGTAATAATTGAAGGTCTAGTCAAAATTTTGATTTTTGACAAAATGGCGGCCGTTCAAAAAAAAAATTCTGTTTTTCATGAAAATTTTTCACTTCAAAAGGGCTTAAAAAATCGAAATTATTGTCCAAAACCTTATTCCTTCGATCATTACTTGAAAAATATATCTGAGTAAGTCGTGTGAAAATTTCAAACCGATCGGTTTAGCGGTTTCGGCGAAATTTTGGCCACCGACTCTGAAAACACGGTTTTGAGATAAACGCGTTTAAAGTTTCGGGAACGATTTACACTAAATTAAAAATTTTTTTTTTCAACTTACATCGTGTCATCTATTCCAGCACCATAAGAGGAACCCTCTGCTTCGTCATTTGCCTCCAAAATGTTTAGTTGTTGTTGTCTACGAGCCATTCTCCCCTCGCGCGTCGACCCTTGCGCTCTTGCGTCCGAAATTGAGATGCGCTCTGCGTCCTCTTTACTCACGTAGGAATGAGCATTGGGTCCAAGTGATAATCCCATAGCACTCATATAATAAAGAAGAGATGTTTTACCTTCATTAAAGATCCCGGCTGCAATGTTTGCAGCTATTTCCACAATTTTAGAGCCAGCTGGAATAATTTTTGGAGTTATTTTCCATATCAGCTGATTATAACTTTCGTTATTGTTCTGGGTAAAACCACCAACACATCGTTCCAATAATTTTTTGTTACTTAGATCTTCGTAAATTGGAAAAATAGCTGTTGCAACATCAGGTGGTAAGGCCTCATAATCATGTTTATAGCTGGGCAAAGTTCCCAAGGCTCGCGCTTTTTGCCACGAACACCACGAGTTTTCTCCTATAGGACAATTATCATGCTGAGGGTTTTTATCTGTAGAGCAGTTATGGAAATAAGATGCTCAAATGGCTTTATACATATTGTCAACAGAATCACAGTGTCTCCTAATCGCTAAACCATAGTAAACAATTAATTTATCAATAACTTTCCCAGTCAATTTATCTTTGCCACCAAGTAACTTTTTTTTTTTTTTTTTTCCATTCTTATCTTTCATTTCTTCTACTGTATTATTTACTATGTCTCTTAGCCGTTTGCCCATTCTTTTTTGAACATGCCCAATACATTCTTTCTTCGTTACTTCTGTCTCACCATAAGGAGCAGCCTTCGAAATCCCCGAATAAGTTTTAGAGTCACCATCACCGATATAGTTTCTAAAACGAACTTGATACTTTTCCAATGAACGTTTGAACATGGTAATAACAGCATCAACTTCCATTTTTCCTGATGACCCATCGTGGTTAGCTGAGCATACGTCTTTGTGTTCTGTCCACCATTCCTGATATTCAGCAGTATCCTTGTAAGATTTCCAAGGCTCGCATTGCTTACAGTAAGAGCTTTTAACAAAAAGATCAATTATTTTTCCACTGTAGTATCCAATTAGAGATGTAACTCCAAATAGAGAAGTAAATCCCCTTTTTTTCCAAGTCCCATCTCCCGAGACTGTTAAATCACTCTTATGTTCATCACCCTGCTGTTCAGACGTTGCATTCATTTCCTCAACACAAGCTTTTTTTAAAAGTTTATCTGTGACTACTGACACACATTCGTGGATATTTGTAACGATCATATCATATGAAGTTTGGAGCAAAAAAGCTGGCATGTCCATTAGCCCACAAAATTGAGTAGCATCTTTCAAACCTAACCCAAGGGTTCTCATCACAAATATAAATCGTCGATTTATTTCATACGAGTGTTTGACAAAGTTACAAGAGTTTACACTACGAGGACTACATTTATCACATAAGATAACAATTTTAAAACCAAGTCCACGTTCTGATGCTGTTTCAAATTTTACTGGCTCACCGCAAGTTTTACACAATACATACTCACTAATAGCCGTAAACACAGTTATAAAATTTAAAATTCTATATTCAACTGACGTATCGCGAGTTACACATATTTCCTCTTGCGCTTTAAATTTTTTTGCTGAGGCGCTGAAACTGCTCTCATCATATTCCACGGTTTTCGGATTAAAAACGTTCTTCCGTTTCTTTCCTCGATCCAAACGTTCTTTGGAAATTCTGCGAGTTTCTCTGCTAACTTTACGAGGCATTTTTTACTTTAATTAATTGAACTATACACACTGAGAAATACACAAACTGAGTACAAACACAACTTGTCCACGTGGAAGATCACTTCTAACTGATGAGTTCACATATTTTTAACCTAAAATTCCTCAACATAGGTTTCAGGTATAAACTAAACCTTTGTATTATTATTTTAGGGTCCCAAACACAATATAAGTCGAGAACAAAAGGATAGAAGCTACAAGAAACAGCTGCTACTCCGGCTCGTGCTCCGCCTATTTTCGAACGCTCGGAGACGTTCTTACTAATACGCTCAAATCTCCGAAACTAATTGTCGGATCGATTTGAAATTTTCAGAGAATATTCTTGAATATATGTACATTCAAAAAATGAAAAAAAAATCGATTTTTTGAAAATCACAAGTGGATATAACCCCTTCATCATACAACTTGCACTGCCAAAAAACGTGGTTTGGCTCTTCAGCAGCCTCACCGCACGAACATTGATCACTATTAACTATTTTAAATCTGGATAAACTCGCAGCAAGAGAAGTGTGTCCACGTCTAAGCCTATTAATAGATACTATTGTTTTTCTACAAAATGCAAAATTTTTAAACCACGGTGATGCGCTTTCTGTCCAGTATTTATTAAAGTAATTTTTACCTTTGTCTTTACCAGTATTACAACACCATAAATTGAATTTATTTTTTATTTTAACTTTCCATATTGCTTTAAGATCAGAGGCTGGAATTAATATTTGTGAATCAATGCCTATTAATGCACTTTCTTTGGCTGCTTTATCAACCATTTCATTATATTCAATACCCATGTGGGCAGGAACCCAATAAAACTT
>JZSA01005603.1:0-10230 GCA_000956155.1 Cotesia vestalis | reverse complement strand
GGGCCGCGGGGAGAGAGGTATTCTGGCAGTAGCACATGTGGCGTGCATCACGTAAAATTTATCTTTGTGAGATTTGTTAAAAAATAAAAATTTTCAATTAAATTAAAAAGAAAACTGAGTAACCTCTCATCAACCCGTGTGAGCTGTAATTGGGTGAGTCCTAGCATTTTGGTTGTATTGTGATCTCCCGGTAGTCAGATAGTTGTAGACGGTTGTATTGAGGTTGGTTTTACGAGCGTCGCCACGTGGGAATAATCCCGGGCACGCATTATTATTATTTTCTTTTGATAATTAATTATTGATATCTGAATCATCAGTCGATGAAATAACTGTATGTTTTTTTTATTATTCACCTCACTATCGGCGTCGACAACGATTATATATTTATTATCTTAATTTAAGAATTAATTTGTTTTTTTTTGTACAAAGTGTATCAAAAAGCCTACAACCATAAACAAAGCGTGCTCGGCTTTGTCACGCATTTATTGTAGTATTTTTGGTTCTGACACAGGTCAATTAAATAAAGAGTAAAATATTGAAATTATATTCATTAAATTGATTAGATTAGTAATTGTTAAGTTTAAAATTCATTTGTGATGATGATTAACACAATTGGTTATATTACTAGTGTTTGAAAAATTCTGTATTGACGCAAATTGACTATTAATTGACAAGATTGTCAATAATCAATATTGAAGTAACGCAAAAGATAAAACTCAAGCCAATATTGTTAAAACCCCGACATTTGTCTCATCGTTGGAGATTCGATGGGCCCATAAATGAATAATTATTCGTATGACTATTAATGATTAAGTTTATATAAATATATGTTTGACAAATTATCGTTCCAATATTTGAATTGTTAAATATAGCCTAAGTTTTGTTAAAGCTGACTACCGAGAGCTCTATTATTTGCCTTCTATTTTTGCACCGTTTATTCATTTCTAACGATTTGCTATCCTTTCTCTCTATATCTATTGATCCTTATTTTCCAACCCACCTCAAAAATATCTACGGACAGGCCCTGGATTAATTCGGTTTGTTATTTTTCCCGTGAGAAAAAAATAACTGGCGTCCATCGTGCACTAACCCAGCCTGGGGTTCATTGTATTTAAATTTTTGGGCAACCTGGACAGGATTATTCGACGGCAGACCACTCCACCGTCGTCGTTCGAGTAATTTTCTTGTTACAAGATGATGGAAGATCTTCAAATGTGTACAGCAACGCTGAACATGGCCAACACCGCATCGACGACAGCGAAAGTAAAAGGGACAGCGTTCCTGTCAGCAGCAACAAAAAATGGTAATGTAAAAGCTAAAATTAATAATGCATTGTTAGTCAAAAACCTCAGGACTATTCTACTTTCCGTGTCGAAAATCACCGAAAACGACCGGGAGGTCCTATTTAGGAAATATGGAGCTGTCATCAGAGACCTAGAAGGCAACGTCAAGATGATAGCCGATCGATTTGGAAATCTGTACTACCTGAGAGAAGCTAGAGAGCAGGTCAACGCAGCGACGGAAGAGTCGTACACGTCGGAAGCAAGCCTGTGGCATGCTAGACTTGGTCATTTGCACATGGACGCCGTAGTAGATTTGTCGGACGGTCGCGCGACGGGTTTGAAGCTGGTAAAAGAAGGCCGACAGCCGTGTGAGGTCTGTCAACGAGGCAAGTTGACGACGAATCCTTTCAAACCCAGGACAGAAAGGAGCAACAAGCTAATGGAGATCGTACACACTGATTTGTGTCAACCGTCGAGAACAAGGTCAGAAGGAGGCAACCGATACTTTGTAACCTTTATCGACGAGTATAGTGGCTGGTGTGTAATACACTTCCTGAAGAGCAAGGACGCGGTCTTTGAAGTTTTTAAATCATATAAAAGCTTCTCATCCTTACAATCGGATAACGGGAGAGAATATTGCAACAAGCAATTCGACGAATTTTCGCAACCCGAAGGAATTCAGAGGCGACTCACAGTGCCGTACACGCCACAACAAAATGGAGTAGCCGAGCGTATGAGCAGAACAATCGTAGACATGGTCAGATGTTTGTTAATCCAGTCAGGACTGTCAGAAATGTACTGGGCAGAGGCAGTAAATACTGCGAATTACCTGAGGAACCGATGTCCCAGCAGATGCCACGAAGGAAAAACTCCATACGAGTTATGGCATGGAAATAAGCCAGATTTGAGACATCTACGTGTATTTGGTGCAAGAGCATTTGTCCTCAAGAAAGGTCCAGGTTGAGGAAAACTAGACGAAAATCCGTAGAAGGTAGACTCGTCGGATATTCGGAAACTGCGAAAGCCTATATGATGCGACGAACTGATACTGGAAAAATTGAATATACCAGGGACGTATCAATTATCGAGGAACCCATATTGAGATCACGAAACGTAGCACAGATTGATCTCGACTATATGCACCCAGAAGAAGACGCTCTTGAGCCAGAGAGAGAGAGAGATCAGGAACGAAAGAGTCCACCAACAGCCCGAGATGGGACCACGAAAACGTGCACCGGGTAGACCCGCAAAACAATAGTCAGGGAAACCCGGAAGATCGAAGAAACTCTACCGATACTTAAGCATGTCAAGTGTTGCTTCAAGTAATGCATCCAGTCACGAAGAAGATGTGAGCGAACTAATGGAGCAAGAAGAAGTAGATGGACCCGACGACGTGTTTCACCAGGCGAGCGAAGAAAATCGAGGAGAAAAAAGACTGCTTGATACATCAGTAGTGCAAATCAACAAGCGAGCACGCAGTGAAATAGAAGGAAGTGGAGCTGGAACATCGACGAACGACATCGAAGACCTGGAAGACGACGATGAACCGATAGAGGTCAAATTCATCGAAGAAATGGTTCATATGGCGGATATCGAGCTAGGAGAAGCGACGAAAGGCGAAGATGCACACAAATGGAAGCGTACAATCGCGTATAAGGTGCATTCACACCTGCAACATGGAACCTGGGAGCTAACAAAACGACCAGAGCAAGGGAGAGTCATCGGCTAAAATATAATTCTGAAAAATAAAACAAACGCAGAAGGAGAAATCACGCGTAGAAAGACTTGGATAGTAGCCAGGGGCTTTACACAAGGACCTGGATTCGACTTCGACGAAACGTTTGCTCCAGTGGCGAGACTGGACACCATCAGATTGCTTGCAGCATTGTCGACGGAGATGGAAACAAAATTACATCAAATCGATGGGATAACGGCGTACTTACGAGTATAATACTAAGTAATCGACGAGAAGCTATACATGGAAGCCCCAACGACGTTGAAAGAGACTCTGGAGTATATTGTACGAAATGAGAGAAGAGATTCACCATTACTTCCGATGGCAACGAAGATGCTCGAGACCTTCGTAGAAGGTGATCAAGTGTGCAGATTGCGCAAAGCAATATATGGACTGAAACAATCAGGAAAGAGGTGGTACGAACGCTTGAAAGCCACGCTCCGAAAGTTGGGATTAGAGTAAACAATATCAGATCCATGTCTATTTCAATACAGACAAGATGGAAAAATAATACTAGTCGGGGTCTATGTAGACGACATCTTGGCTACGTCGAACGACAAAAAGTGAAACACAGATCTGAAACGAGGTCTCAATAAAGAGATCGGAATTAAGGACCTCGAAGAAGCTAAATACTAGGGTGATTCAAAAAAATCGAATATTTTTTTTTTAACTTTCGAAATTGAAAAGTTGGTTCTCAGGCATCTTTAGAAAATTCTCACCAAATTTGAGCTCTTAATATTGATAGGAAGATTATCCTCATCACAATTTTACATTTTTCGTTAATCTTTTATAAAAAAAATCATATCTCATTATCAATCAATTTTTTAATCACATCTTTATACATATTTTTGTAGGAAATTGAATGATCTACAAAAAAGATCTGATATGTATAAGCGATTACATTGACCATTTCAAAGATATCCGAGATCAAAGTTCAAAGAATTTATCAAAAAAAAATTTTTTTTTATTAATTTCCTACCACATTGGAAAATAACAATTGTCAAAGAAATATGCAACATTTTTATAGGAAATTTAACGCTCTACAAAAAAGGTCTAATATGTTTAATTGATTACTCCAACCGTTTAAAAGATATTCGTATCCGAACCCCAATGCTTTTTGATTTTAATAATTTTTTAATAACTTTTTCAAATTTATCTATTAAATTCATGACTTTTTGAAATTTTTACGAGAATTTTAGCTTATGTTAATAAAATTAAAGTATTTTCTTTGTATTTAATTTGTTTCCAAGTATATTTCATATTTTCCAATCAACTTTTATTAAAGATTTTTTTTTATTTAATTTGCCTTTAAAATCACGACTTGCTATTTTTAACTGGTTTATTAAAAATTTTATTTTAAATTTCTTCCCCGTAAAATTATTAATTAAATATATTTTTTCGGTTAATCTGAGTGTTGGCTTTATAATGGAAGACACAGCGATAAGGTTTAATAATGGGTGAGAGTTTATTAACTGTTGATTACAATAGTATGAATAATATAAAATGATTGAGAATAAGTAATGTACATTAAGGGTCACAATGTTATTACTAGGGAGGGATCCTTGGGACTGGGACTGTATTAGCAGTGGTCCTCTAGCTTGGGTCCGATAGGGTCATAAACCCCTTCCACAATGCTATGTACAGTATGACCTGTGGCTGTCACAGTGTGGGTGGATGCCAGTATCGTTGCTATTCCAACACCCTTCCTCAACGATAGTGGCTATTTCTGTAAACCGCATTTCTGTAACAAATAATTAAGTTTAGTAGCAAGTAATGGTTTAGTGAGTAAATCAGCAGTCATCTCATCGGTAGGGCAGTATTTGAATTTTATGACGCCTTGATCGAATAAAGATCTCACAAAATGATACTTCGTGTCGATGTGCTTCGTCTGGTTACTGAACTTTGGATTGGAGACCATATTTAAACAACTCGTGTTGTCCTCGTAAATGATTGCTTCAATATTTTCTTGACCTAAGAAGCCCTTCAATAATTTCTTGATCCAAATAGCTTCTTGACACGCTTCCGCTAGTGAGACGTACTCGGCTTCTGTTGATGAAAGCGCAATACATGATTGCTTTCTGCATGCCCAACTTATGGATCCACCAAATAGTTGGAATACGTAACCGCTGTTGGACTTTCGGTCGAAGTTGTTCCCGGCCCAGTCGGCATCTGCATAGCCCGTCAGTATTTCATCATCGTAATTGCCACCGAGACGAAGCTTTAATTCTATTGTTCCGAGTAGATAACGTACTATCCTCTTCGCTTCTGTCCAATCAGATTCAGTTGGATTTTTATTGAATCGACTTAATATGGTGACACTTGCGGCTATGTCTGGTCGTGTGTTTATCGCTATGTACAGTAATGATCCAATGAGTTGTTGATATCGTTCCGGGTTGGTCATCGGAATTCCGTTTGTTCGTGCTTTAATATAGCCCGGATCTAAAGGAACTTTTGAATTTTTCGCACTGTCAAGTCCCACATTTGTCGCGACTCTGCTGATGTAGTTTATCTGGTTTATGAAGTAAACGCCTTGTACTTTTTCTACCTGGATTCCGAGGTAATGTTGTAAATGGCCCAGGTCAGACAGGCTGAACCTTTTGCCGAGAGCATTTGCTACCTGCTCAATGATACTGTTGTTATTTGCTGCAATGAGAATATCATCTACATAAACAATTAAGTAAATTATTAAAACTTTTTCTCTCTTTATATATAGACACGGGTCTGCTTCGCTTTTCTCGAAGCCAAGTTCTCGTAAAATTTCATCTAACTGATCATTCCATACTTTTGCAGCTTGTTTTAGACCGTAGATACTTTTATTAAGTTTACATGCATAAGTATTATCTTTTGTTTCGTAGCCTTCAGGTTGCTTCATGTAAACTATTTCCTTTAAGTTTCCATTAAGAAATGCTGTCTTTGCGTCGTAATGTTTAATGATGAATTCCTTTTTACCTGCGATAGTAAGTAGGGTCCTGAATGTTGTCTGTCTGACCACTGGTGCAAACACTTCATTGTAATCTTTCCCAAATTTTTGGGAAAAACCTTTTGCGACTAACCTGGCTTTGTGTTTGACTACTTCGCCTTGAGTATTGCGTTTTATTTTATATACCCATTTGCATCCAATAATGTCTCTACCTTGTGGTGGAATTACGATGTCCCAGGTTTGATTATTTTTGAGTGATTCCATTTCTTCATCCATTGCTTTTATCCAGAGTTCTTTATCATCTCTAGACAGCGCTTCCGTTCTGGTTTTCGGTTCTTCTGCGTCAGTTATCAAATTTAGATTTCCCATGTACCAGTTAGGTGGGACGCCTTTATTTGACCGTGCCGATCGTCTTACCTCTGCTTCTTTCTGGTTCTTCTTTTCATTTCTTTTGGGTTCATCCTCATCTGTACTTTCATCTGTATTTTCGCTACCTGCGGCTTGATCCTGTATGCTGTTGTTATTTATCCCTTCCTCAAAGTTATCTATCCCTTCCTCGATGTTGTTGTCCTCGACTTTATTTTTATCTAATTGAATGTTTTGCTCAAAGACGACTGTTTGAGGATTTGACTTTTTTAAATCTTCGAGGAAAATAACATCGCGACTTATTACAACTTTGTTTGTATCTGTATTTAGTAATCTGTAGGCTTTAGATTCATCAGAGTATCCAACGAATCTTAACTTTTCTGCTTTTTCGTCGAGTTTTCTTCGATGTTCTTTAGGTATGTGTGCGTATGCTTCAGTCCCGAATATGTGAAGGTCCTTCACATCAGGTAGTTTTGAAAACCATAGCTGGTACGGTGTTTTACTTGTTGCTTTTGTTGGTAAAATGTTCTGGAGGTAGTTAGCCGTTTGTACAGCTTCACCCCAATACTTCTTGTCCATATTAGCCTCGAGAAGCATGCACTTTGCCATTTCAATTAATGAGCGATTTTTTCTTTCGGCAACGCCGTTCTGTTGTGGTGAATAACCTGCCGTATATTGAATACTGATTCCTTGACTGTGTAGATAATTCCTCAAGTCGTTGTTGACATACTCCCTTCCTCGATCTGATCTTATTACTTTAGGTAATTTATGAAATTGTGTTTTGGTAAATTCACAAAAATCTTTAATATGTTTAGTAGTTTCATCTTTTGTTGCCATTAAATATAATTTTGTGAACCTACTAAAATCGTCTATAATAGTTAACATATAACGTTTTTTACCTGGAGTTATATTTTGCATCGGTCCGCAAACATCTGTATGGAGTAGATCTAAGATAGCAGTCGTTTTCGTTTGAGATTCCTTTGGGAAAGGTTTTTTCACCATTTTTCCTTTAACGCAACATTCACAAGTTTCCCTTATGCCGCAGTCCTTTACTTTAATCCCGGTTGCAAGGCCGTTTTCTAATTGCTTTATGGCCTCTATGTCCCTATGGCCGAAACGCTTATGCCAGATGTGTTGACAATCTTTATTATGTCCAGTTTCTTCAGCTACGTGATGGGCTTTTTCGGTGGTCGGTAGTTGGTACAAGTTGTTAACACATTCAGCGTGTGCTACAAGTTTGTCGTCCTTCGTTATATTGCAGCTGTTGTTTTCGAAGTTTACTTTAAAACCTTTATTGGTAAGTTTTTTCACCGATAACAGACTTGATGTGAGCTTTGGGATGTACAACACATTGTCAATCTTTATCTGCCTGATCCTTCCGTCTTTAGAGACGTAATTTACAACACCCGACCCTTTACCTTGAACTTTAATTGTTTCGTTTTCATTCGCCAACAAAACGTATCCTGTTTCTTCCGTGTTGAATGTAGTGAAAAAATTTTTGTCAGATGTCATGTGGCTTGTAGCCCCGGAGTCTATAATCCATTTGTCCTTTGATTTTTTGCTGTATGCTCCTAAACACATGTCCGTTGTAGTTTTTTCTTGATTTATCTTCCCATTTTCCACGATAAAGCAGTAATCTTGGTCGTGTATTTGTTCCGTAGCAATTTTTGTTGCATCTTTTCGTGATCGCCAAGCAATGTATGCTGTACAATTTATCTGCGTAGCCGAGCATGTCAGATACGTGGTTTTCCATATCGCCTCCTTCAGCGAGTTTCATGTTGCATATACTTCTTAGCAAAAAAATCCTGCTTGAGAATGAATCCTTCTCGTGATAGTTCTTTAGTGAGTCCCAGGCTTCCTTAGCTGTTTTCGCCTTGTTAAAATGGACGAATTGATTGTCCTCCGTTAGTAACGCTATTGTGGCGCGAGCTTGATCATCTTTGTCGAACCATACTGCAGTTCTTTCACCCTCGGGTGGGGTTGGGTCTCTAATTACGCTCCATAGCTTGTCGCGAATGAGTATGTTCTCCACTTTAAACTTCCATACCGAGTAATTTCCACCATTGAGCTTCTGAATATCGAAACGCGCACTTGACATTTTGAAAGAAAAACAATAACGCAAACAGTTTTAACTTTAATTTAACAATTCACTTTAACTTTATTACTTTCAGGCTTTACGCTTTTCAAAAAAATAGTTCACGCACTATTTCACTTATACACTGGCTAGGGGCCCATAACCTGTTGGCTTTATAATGGAAGACACAGCGATAAGGTTTAATAATGGGTGAGAGATTATTAACTGTTGATTACAATAGTATGAATAATATAAAATGATTGAGAATAAGTAATGTACATTAAGGGTCACAATGTTATTACTAGGGAGGGATCCTTGGGACTGGGACTGTATTAGCAGTGGTCCTCTAGCTTGGGTCCGATAGGGTCATAAACCCCTTCCACAATGCTATGTACAGTATGACCTGTGGCTGTCACAGTGTGGGTGGATGCCAGTATCGTTGCTATTCCAACACTGAGCATTTTATTTTGAACATTGGTAGTTCTGTTGATCAACTTATCGTACTAGCGCCATCTACGATTGTTTCTCTATGCTGTTATGTACATTTCTACATTGCGTACATAATTTTTAGAGTTCCTGAATAAAGTCTTCTAGTAGTGATAATCAAATAATAGCTAACTGTTATATATTATTTAATTTCATTGTTATTTATTTTTTACACATCTACAATGAGTAAGGAAATACCTTTAATTGGTATACCTATGCCAAAAATTCTTGAACTCAAGTTACCAACGCTGAAAGAGGTTATGTGTGTATTTTTTCATCAGCTTCAAGTTCTCAAGTATTCAGTAAAACAGAGTGCTAAAAATACAGTAGATCAAGTTGTAAAATTATGGAAAAATAATGAAATTCCTACTTGTAGTAATGAAAATTCAGTGAAAAAAATTTAACGATGTCACGATAAATGGTTAAAAATAACAAAAGCCTGAAACGGAAAAAATCACCAGCACAAAAAAAAAGCAATCAACATTTCAGAATGAAATCAAAATTTTATTTGACATTGTTAATCAAAAATCTTTAAAAATGCTCGATGATCGTATTAAAAAATTATACTTAAATCAAAAAAGCAATACTAGGAGAGAATTCATTCATAACAATGTACATCCATCGAATACAAGTGGAGATCAGATGGATGTAGAAGAAAGCAGTAAGTATCGATCACAAAATTATTATAATACTACGAATAATAATATACAAGTAAATAATTCTGTATTATAAATCTTAATTATTTTTAATTTACTCAGTTAGTTGTTTTTTAGTTTTTCTTTGTATTAATGAAATATGTTTTATATATTACACTGTTCATGATGCGAAGTATTAGAAAAAACTTTACAATGTTAAAATTTTTATGAGTAATTTTGAATTTTCCAAACTTTTAATTTTTTATTCGCTTAAGAAAAAAATAAAAATATTTTTTTATAGGTCCAAGTCAACCTTCAACATCAAGCCAGACGATAATTGCTAGTGAAAAATCAGAATTATTAACAACAAAATCATTAAGTGAAGCTACGAATTTCGGTTCGGATTTGGAGTATGATCCTTCAATACAAATGAAGCGACCAAAAATTAATATTTTAACTCCAGAGCTGATTTCCGCACTTGACAGAGCTAATGTCAGCAGTAGAAATGCCATGTTTATTATAGCTCCCATTCTGACAAGCGTTGGTATCAATATAGAAGATACAACTCTGAGTTATAGTACAATTCAACGAACTCGTATGATGTTCCGCAAAGACTTAGCTCAAGGATTAAAAAATGATTTTAAAACACACGACAAATACGTCGTGCACTGGGATCAAAAAATACTACAGGACATTACTGGATCTAAATCCGTCGATCGGCTTCCAATCCT